>OZ025258.1:7249380-7368261 GCA_964019135.1 Arenicola marina
GCCACACCCCTTTCCTACAGTCTGCATCATCGCCTTGGTGCTAGAGTAGGGCGGGAGTCAGGAACTGGACCCCCCCCCCCCTCCTCCCCCCCCCCCCGCCCCTCCCTCGCCCTCACACACCCACATCCACTCCCACCCATGAAAGGGTAGCTTAATATTGGTGCTTGGCGCCACCTGGGTGGGCTGCAATTCTACCAGATCCCGAACGCCACACCTCCCCGGGAATCGCTGTCACCATTCATTGCCCCCCCCCCCACCCCCCACCGCCTCCAGCACCTCCCGCGCCTCATTTTCTTGTCCTCACCCTGGCCCCATTCAATAAGGCCGGATAGCCACGACAACCGTTGTGGTGGCTTGTATTTCCTGGCCACAAGACGCGGTTTCTTCATACGATTTGTCTCACAAGATGTCTGGTCCTCTTCATTACACGGCTTCATTACACGGCTTCATTACACGGCTTCATCAGACGGCTTCACTCTACGGCCTCATCAGATGCCTTTATCAAACGGCATCACCAGATGACATCAGATGGCTTTATCAGATGGCTTCAGTAGACGACATCATTAGCTGGCTTCATCAGACGGCTTCACAAGACGACATCATCAGACGGCTTTATCAGACGGCTTCACTAGACATCAGATGGCTTTATCAGACGGCTTCAACAGATGACATCATCAGATGGCTTTATCAGACGGCTTCAACAGATGACATCATCAGATGGCTTTATCAGACGGCTTCACTAGTTGGAGATGGCTTTATCGGATGGCTTTACTAGACGGCATCATCAGATGGCTTTATCCGGTGGCTTTATCAGACGGCTTCATGGTGCGGCTATATGTCACAACAGCATTACAATGCGTTGTCTAGACGAGACTTTGTCACCAGCTCTCAGGTTTACAACATGAACCTGAATATGTCATCTCCACCCTCACCTCTCCACCCCCTTTCGTTGTAGCAGCGACAATCCGCAGCTCACACAGCGGAGACGCCCACAGTAACACCAAGTTGATGGCATTTAATTCTTTACTTTCTATGTCCAAATAATAGATAAAACAAATTGGAAGCAGTACAAATGTGGTGGCCAGACGACGCAACCGCAAGATTTTGCCTGCAACAGCCGAACATGTTAGGCCCGGTGGAGCTAGGTGGTGAGCGGGGGGCACGGGGATGGGTAGGCAAGGGACTTGTTCTCCATTGGAGCCTCAGTTTGTTCATATGCAATTGGCAAAACCCTTTGGTGAGATGTGGGGGCACTCCTCCCTCCCTCCCTCTCTCTCTCTCCCATCCCCTCTCTCAGTCTCTCCCTCTCTCCCGCTCCCTTCCGATGGGCTACAGTGGCATAGTATGAATTACAAATAATGCATGCACAATACATGAAAGCGCTACAAGGCAAAACATGTTACCGTGGAATGGACTATAACACATCCTTTGCACTCGGATTTCATTCCATTTTCATATCGATATTGCGGGACGGGTGGTCATCAAGCCCGCCCGGAGACCCCGTCTAGCCTAGCGGTATTGTGAATCGAGTTCACCGAACGCTGCGAGAGGGTTCAGGGCATGGATCGCTTTTCAATTTACTCTCTTCTGCCATTGGCTATCGATTGTGTGTCTGTCAGTGTACTGTACCCCTGCTACGTGGTGAAGGCTACTTGAAAGCCATCCCAAGGGTAACAACCGAAATAATTGAAATAAAAGTCGTTGATTCCGCACAATGGTGTGAGGGTTAATTCGGCTGGGTTAGGCCTTTGTGTGGTTATAATTGAAGTTGGTATGGCAAGAGGTTCATCCTTTCACAGGGTTCCGGTTTATGCAGTTCCTGTGTGTGCACAGGGGACACAGACACAGCCCCCTTATCCTTGAGTGTTCTTTTCTTGGCTGTGGCGTCTGTTGGTAGTGTCTGTAAACTTAGAGATGATATGTGAAGGGAAAAATAATTTTATAACAGTGGTGACATTTTAGGAAGTATATAATAATGCAATGACGCAATGCCGACGGTTCCCGGGTGTATAGAGAATAGTTATATAACTGGGTGTGAAGGTGCCAGTCACAGATTCGGCAAGACATCTACAATATAAACGAACGATTCATTTATACCTTGTATTTACGCATTTATTTCAGGCTACAGCTATAAAGCATTGACTAGACAAGAGGTAATGTAATGATAAAAAAATTCACTTTTACTAATATTGTAGTATTTGCAGGCACAAGCACGTACGCTTCAGCATCCCCAATAGAACATTGCACAAACCCTATTGTTTATATTAGTTTAAACTCTATGACCGTGACGATCATTCTAACGTCCAATATATACAAAGTGTGTCACTGTTTCTGTCCTGTGGCGGGGGGTGCTGCATATAATATACATCACAGTCCCCCTTTTAAAGGCCTTTGACCATTCGTTCCGCCACCTCCGTATACGCCCATCCGTAACAACAGCTGCAGCGGCTCCCGACATCCCACACTATATATGTGGGCCACCCTCCGCCTCCCATTAGCAGTTCTAGGGCAACACGGCGAGCCGCCGTCTGCCCCGCCTGCCCCCCCCCCCCCCCGGACGCCATGATATACCCACGCGGACCCCCCAAATACTCCAAGGGCAGGCGACCTATCGATTTTGGCGCCAAAATCCCGCGCGTTGTCGTCTGCGTCCCGTCGGGCGCAATCAGCTTGGCGGGGAGGCGGGATAACGTCAACACAGATCACTGGAGCGACCGATGCCAGGCTGGACGGGGCTGGAGGGATAGACGGACGGACCTGGTGGGTCAGTGGCGGAGAACTGACCAATCCAAATGGCTCTTAAAGCACCCGTTTATGGCTTTGAGCGATCCGCTTGTCTCTGTAATGAATGTGGCCACCTTCAACCCCGCCCACCCCCCACCCCCATCCCACGTTCAACCCCACCGCCCGCCACCTCCTCATCCCACCCCTGTGGCCACGCCCCGGGGGGGTCCCTGACTTCTACGACCCCCCGTACGCACAACCGTACATCAACCACCCATTGATTGGTGGTCGGCGGGGCAGGCGACGACGACGTCGCAACAACATTTGTCGTCGGTTATCATCAGTTTGATTGTCTCCGGAATTAGGTCTCGTACTAACTGTAGATGTCGCTGTATCCAGCTGGCCCACCCGTGACTTCGTGGACCGTCGGGTCCTCCCTTGCGATAACTCCGCCCAGTTAAAGGAGCCAATAGTCTAGCTAGACAACGGAACATCCAGTAAGCAAATGAAACAAGCGATCTCATCTAACGTGTTACGATCGCCCATAACACAATTATGAATCCAAGTAATGAACAACTCGATTCCTATCCATTGGTAATTATATTGCATTATATTGTCGTTAGGTCTCGCAAGTTCCCTTTTTATCGCCCGATTCTCACATGCGGTCGTGGCGTACTAGTTACAGCTCTGGGTTCGGGATAACAAATCCAGTTTCTTTTAATACAATCTTGGATTCCGGTACCAACATTTTGAAAAGGTTTAAGTAATAACTCATCTGATCAAATTAATGAATCTATCTACACCAATGTGGGATATGTGTGCAGAAAGATGGTTTGGAACACAGTGAGATCCATATATCGAGTTAACGGCTTAGTCTCTCCACATCGGCTCTCTCGCCAAGCATGCCATGGGAGTGCCGACCTCGGACAGGAGTCACTGCTACAGAACTGTGGGACCCACCGATGGGTTACCATGAGGAGTCAGGGAAAACCTGCACCCGGAGAGCACACCGTGAGCTATAAACAAGACGTGAAGTCATTGTGTCCTTCACGCCCGGCGGAGAGCGCCGGGGCAGCCAACAGGGCCCCAAGCCCGCACAATACACGCCTCCCCCCCCCCCCGCCCGAGCAGCCAGCAGGGCCCCAAGCCCGCACAATACACCCCTCCCCCCCCCCCCGCCCGAGCAGCCAACAGGGCCCCAAGCCCGCACAATACACCCCTCCCCCCCGCCCTACCCCCACTCCGGCCTCGATTTCAGCGGGGCCCCTGGATCACTGGGATCCTGGGACTACAGTCACCCTTTTGGGAAATAACAAGGAGTTGATGGCATGAGCGTAATACGACAGGACGGCAGGAGCCTGATGTACAGCTAACTATAGCTGTTCGCACTGGATGGCTTCACGGCCGCAATATACCTGGTATACATGGTACATACACCCGCATTAAAGGGCCATATAGCACAAAGAAGAACGTGGCGATATAAATATTTATTGTGTTCAATACAATGGATCAGATCGGAAGGGTGCAAAGTGCTAAGAGGATGATACGCCATAAATCTGCGGGTGGCCTTGACCTTGATTGTTGTATGGGAACACGTGGTCGCGCTAGTCATGCGGAAACGGAAGCGCTCTTCCCTGTCCCAGTATCCCTCTTCACAATGCTGGTCCACTGTCGATTATTCTTTATGGGATGTTTTCGCGGCTGTGTAATAGCTTATACATGATGTGTCATTGCACAGCTGCATCGAGATCAACGTGGAAGGTCGCTAGGATGATCATTGGTTTGGCATCCGTCCGTGTGCGTAAGATCATTGGTTTGGCATCCGTCCGTGTGCGTAAGATCATTGGTTTGGCATCCGTCCGTGTGCGTAAGGTCATTGGTTTGGCATCCGTCCGTGTGCGTAAGATCATTGGTTTGGCATCCGTCCGTGTGCCTAAGATCATTGCTTTGGCATCCGTCCGTGTGCCTAAGACCATTGCTTTGGCATCCGTCCGTGTGCGTAATATCATTGGTTTGGCATCCGTCCGTGTGCGTAAGATCATTGGTTTGGCATCCGTGCGTGTGCGTAAGATCATTGGTTTGGCATCCGTCCGTGTGCGTAAGATCATTGGTTTGGCATCCGTCCGTGTGCGTAAGATCATTGGTTTGGCATCCGTCCGTGTGCGTAAGATCATTGGTTTGGCATCCGTCCGTGTGCGTAAGATCATTGGTTTGGCATCCGTCCGTGTGCGTAAGGTCATTGGTTTGGCATCCGTCCGTGTGCGTAAGATCATTGGTTTGGCATCCGTCCGTGTGCCTAAGATCATTGCTTTGGCATCCGTCCGTGTGCCTAAGACCATTGCTTTGGCATCCGTCCGTGTGCGTAATATCATTGGTTTGGCATCCGTCCGTGTGCGTAAGATCATTGGTTTGGCATCCGTGCGTGTGCGTAAGATCATTGGTTTGGCATCCGTCCGTGTGCGTAAGATCATTGGTTTGGCATCCGTCCGTGTGCGTAAGATCATTGGTTTGGCATCCGTCCGTGTGCGTAAGATCATTGGTTTGGCATCCGTCCGTGTGCGTAAGATCATTGGTTTGGCATCCGTCCGTGTGCGTAAGATCATTGGTTTGGCATCCGTCCGTGTGCGTAAGATCA
The DNA here is from genome assembly GCA_964019135.1 of Arenicola marina. Lineage (NCBI taxonomy): Eukaryota > Metazoa > Annelida > Polychaeta > Arenicolidae > Arenicola > Arenicola marina. The sequence continues at coordinate 7,254,740 of OZ025258.1, forward strand.
TTGGTTTGGCATCCGCCCGTGTGCGTAAGGTCATTGGTTTGGCATCCGCCCGTGTGCGTAAGATCATTGGTTTGGCATCCGCCCGTGTGCGTAAGGTCATTGGTTTGGCATCCGCCCGTGTGCGTAAGGTCATTGGTTTGGCATCCGCCCGTGTGCGTAAGGTCATTGGTTTGGCATCCGCCCGTGTGCGTAAGGTCATTGGTTTGGCATCCGTCCGTGTGCGTAAGATCATTGGTTTGGCATCCGTCCGTGTGCGTAAGGTCATTGGTTTGGCATCCGTCCGTGTGCGTAAGATCATTGGTTTGGCATCCGCCCGTGTGCGTAAGGTCATTGGTTTGGCATCCGTCCGTGTGCGTAAGATCATTGGTTTGGCATCCGCCCGTGTGCGTAAGGTCATTGGTTTGGCATCCGCCCGTGTGCGTAAGGTCATTGGTTTGGCATCCGTCCGTGTGCGTAAGATCATTGGTTTGGCATCCGTCCGTGTGCGTAAGGTCATTGGTTTGGCATCCGTCCGTGTGCGTAAGATCATTGGTTTGGCATCCGCCCGTGTGCGTAAGGTCATTGGTTTGGCATCCGTCCGTGTGCGTAAGATCATTGGTTTGGCATCCGTCCGTGTGCCTAAGATCATTGGTTTGGCATCCGTCCGTGTGCGTAAGATCATTGGTTTGGCATCCGTCCGTGTGCGTAAGGTCATTGGTTTGGCATCCGTCCGTGTGCGTAAGATCATTGGTTTGGCATCCGTCCGTGTGCGTAAGATCATTGGTTTGGCATCCGTCCGTGTGCCTAAGATCATTGCTTTGGCATCCGTCCGTGTGCGTAATATCATTGGTTTGGCATCCGTCCGTGTGCGTAAGATCATTGGTTTGGCATCCGTGCGTGTGCGTAAGATCATTGGTTTGGCATCCGTCCGTGTGCGTAAGATCATTGGTTTGGCATCCGTCCGTGTGCGTAAGATCATTGGTTTGGAATCCGTCCGTGTGCGTAAGGTCATTGGTTTGGCATCCGTCCGTGTGCGTAAGATCATTGGTTTGGCATCCGTCCGTGTGCCTAAGATCATTGCTTTGGCATCCGTCCGTGTGCCTAAGACCATTGCTTTGGCATCCGTCCGTGTGCGTAATATCATTGGTTTGGCATCCGTCCGTGTGCGTAAGATCATTGGTTTGGCATCCGTGCGTGTGCGTAAGATCATTGGTTTGGCATCCGTCCGTGTGCGTAAGATCATTGGTTTGGCATCCGTCCGTGTGCGTAAGATCATTGGTTTGGCATCCGTCCGTGTGCGTAAGGTCATTGGTTTGGCATCCGTCCGTGTGCGTAAGATCATTAGTTTGGCATCCGTCCGTGTGTGTAAGATCATTGGTTTGGCATCCGTCCGTGTGCGTAAGATCATTGGTTTGGCATCCCTCCGTGTGCGTAAGGTCATTGGTTTGGCATCCGTCTGTGTGCGTAAGGTCATTTGTTTGACATCCGTCCGTGTGCGTAAGATCATTGGTTTGGCATCCGTCCGTGTGCATAAGGTCATTGGTTTGGCATCCGTCTGTGTGCGTACGGTCATTTGTTTGACATCCGTCCGTGTGCGTAAGATCATTGGTTTGGCATCCGTCCGTGTGCGTAAGGTCATTGGTTTGGCATCCGTCTGTGTGCGTAAGGTCATCGGTTTGGCATCCGTCTGTGTGCGTAACGTCATTGGTTTGGCATCCCTCCGTGTGCGTAATATCATTGGTTTGGCATCCGTCCGTGAGCGTAAGATCATTTGTTTGACATCCATCCGTGTGCGTCAGATCATTGGTTTGGCATCCGTCCGTCTGCGTAAGGCCATTGGTTTGGCATCCGTCCGTGTGCGTAAGATCATTGGTTTGGCATCCGTCCGTGTGCGTAAGGTCATTGGTTTGGCATCCGTCCGTGTGCGTAAGGTCATTGGTTTGGCATCCGTCCGTGTGCGTAAGATCATTGGTGGGCATCCGTCTGTGTGCGTAAGGTCATTGGTTTGGCATCCGTCCGTGTGCGTAATATCATTGGTTTGGCATCCGTCCGTGTGCGTAAGGTCATTGGTTTGGCATCCGTCCGTGTGCGTAAGATCATTGGTGGGCATCCGTCTGTGTGCGTAAGATCATTGGTTTGGCATCCGTCCGTGTGTGTAAGATCATTGGTTTGACATCCGTCCGTGTGCGTAAGATCATTGGTTTGACATCCGTCCGTGTGCGTAATATCATTGGTTTGGCATCCGTCCGTGAGCGCAAGATCATTCGTTTGGCGTCCGTCCGTGTGCGTAAGGTCATTGGTTTGGCATCCGTCCGTGTGCGTAAGATCATTGGTTTGGCATCCGTCCGTGTGCGTAATATCATTGGTTTGGCATCCGTCCGTGTGCGTATTATCATTGGTTTGGCATCCGTTCGTGAGCGTAAGATCATTCGTTTGGCGTCCGTCCGTGTGCGTAAGGTCATTGGTTTGGTATCCGTTCGTGTGCGTAAGATCATTGGTTTGGCGTCCGTCCGTGCGCGTAAGATCATTGGTTTGGCATCCGTCCGTGTGCGTAAGATCAATGGTTTGGCATCCGTCCGTGTGCGTAAGATCATTGGTGGGCATCCGTCTGTGTGCGTAAGATCATTGGTTTGGCATCCGTCCGTGTGTGTAAGATCATTGGTTTGACATCCGTCCGTGTGCGTAAGATCATTGGTTTGACATCCGTCCGTGTGCGTAATATCATTGGTTTGGCATCCGTCCGTGAGCGCAAGATCATTCGTTTGGCGTCCGTCCGTGTGCGTAAGGTCATTGGTTTGGCATCCGTCCGTGTGCGTAAGATCATTGGTTTGGCATCCGTCCGTGTGCGTAATATCATTGGTTTGGCATCCGTCCGTGTGCGTATTATCATTGGTTTGGCATCCGTTCGTGAGCGTAAGATCATTCGTTTGGCGTCCGTCCGTGTGCGTAAGGTCATTGGTTTGGTATCCGTTCGTGTGCGTAAGATCATTGGTTTGACATCCGTCCGTGTGCGTAAGATCATTGGTTTGGCATCTGTCCGTGTGCGTAAGATCATTGGTGGGCATCCGTCTGTGTGCGTAAGGTCATTGGTTTGGCATCCGTCGGTGTGCGTAATATCATTGGTTTGGCATCCGTCCGTGAGCGTAAGATCATTTGTTTGACATCCGTCCGTGTGCGTAAGATCATTGGTTTGGCATCCGTCCGTGTGCGTAAGATCATTGGTTTGGCATCCGTCCGTGTGCGTAAGGTCATTGGTTTGGCATCCGTCCGTGTACGTAAGATCATTGGTTTGGCATCCGTCCGTGTGCGTAAGATCATTGGTTTGGCATCCGTCCGTGTGCGTAAGGTCATTGGTTTGGCATCCGTCCGTGTGCGTAAGATCATTGGTTTGGCATCCGTCCGTGTGCGTAGGGTCATTGGTTTGGCATCCGTCCGTGTGCGTAAGATCATTGGTTTGGCATCCGTCCGTGTGCGTAAGATCATTGCTTTGGCATCCGTCCGTGTGCGTAATATCATTGGTTTGGCATCCGTCCGTGTGCGGAAGATCATTGGTTTGGCATCCGTCCGTGTGCGTAAGATCATTGGTTTGGCATCCGTCCGTGTGCGTAAGATCATTGGTTTGGCATCCGTCCGTGTGCGTAATATCATTGGTTTGGCATCCGTCCGTGAGCGTAAGATCATTTGTTTGACATCCGTCCGTGTGCGTCAGATCATTGGTTTGGCATCCGTCCGTCTGCTTAAGGTCATTGGTTTGGCATCCGTCCGTGTGCGTAAGATCATTGGTTTGGCATCCGTCCGTGTGCGTAAGGTCATTGGTTTGGCATCCGCCCGTGTGCGTAAGGTCATTGGTTTGGCATCCGTCCGTGTGCGTAAGATCATTGGTTTGGCATCCGTCCGTGTGCGTTAGGTCATTGGTTTGGCATCCGTCCGTGTGCGTAAGATCATTGGTTTGGCATCCGTCCGTGTGCGTAAGGTCATTGGTTTGGCATCCGTCCGTGAGCGTAAGATCATTGGTTTGGCATCCGTCCGTGTGCGTAAGGTCATTGGTTTGGCATCCGTCCGTGTGCGTAAGATCATTGGTTTGGCATCCGTCCGTGTGCGTAAGATCATTGGTTTGGCATCCGTCCGTGTGCGTAAGGTCATTGGTTTGGCATCCGTCCGTGTGCGTAAGATCATTGGTTTGGCATCCGTCCGTGTGCGTAAGGTCATTGGTTTGGCATCCGTCCGTGAGCGTAAGATCATTGGTTTGGCATCCGTCCGTGTGCGTAAGATCATTGGTTTTGGCATCCGTCCGTGAGCGTAAGATCATTGGTTTGGCGTCCGTCCGTGTGCGTAAGATCATTGGTTTGGCATCCGTCCGTGTGCGTAAGATCATTGGTTTGGCATCCGTCCGTGTGCGTCTGAGCTGTTTGGGATAATGCAGGCGTTATTATAAAGACCACGGTATAGATAATTGCAAAGTATTACAATGATGAACTGTTTTATTCCCCGGCCTGAAGTAGACCGTACCCTCGAACAACTTTGATATTTTCTTCTTCCTATGAAGCCTATATTGTCGCAGTGATGTGTCATGTTTTTGGCGTGACTTAGAGCCTGCCTGGGGGATATCAATTGCCCGGTATTTACCCCCGTGTTATTTAAACTTGCCCGGAAAGGGTCGTAAAGCGACCAATGCGAGTTAAGGTTTGCAAGTTTAGGGCAATCCTGGGACAAGGTATGGGTTCTGTCGGTTGGCTGCACTGCGAGCGATAAACACATCAGTGTTTTGTCGGCTGGCTTCACTGAGAGCAGTAAACACAGTGTTCTGTCGGTTAGCTTCACTGAGAGGAATAAACACATCAGTGTTCTGCCGGTTAGCTTCACTGAGAGCGATAAACACATCAGTGTTTTGTCGGTTGGCTTCACTGAGAGCAGTAAATACAGTGTTCTGTCGGTTAGCTTCACTGAGAGGAATAAACACAGTGTTCTGTCGGTTGGCTTCACTAAGAGGAATGAACACATCAGCGTTCTGTCGGTTGGGTTCACTGAGAGCAATAAACACATCAGGGTTCTGTCGGCTGGCTTCACTGAGAGCAATGAACACATTAGGGTTCTGTCGGTTGGCTTCATTGATAGCAATGAACACATCAGGGTTCTGTCGGTTGGCTTCGTTGAGAGCAATGAACACATCTAATCCTGGTTCTATAACCTGTGGCATATAAGGGCGATGTAACCGTCCCATCTACAATACAGACCCGTTACCCTCCCCATCCAGTCACAAAGGGGCCGGCCCGGTAGCTCAGTGGGTTAGAGCGCTCGCATCGAGTGCTCTGGTCATCTGAGAGCCTAACGGCACGTGGGTCGGTGGTTCGAGCCCTGCTGTGGCCATGTCTGTGTGGTCGCAGGATAAAGATCCCATGTCTTTCTTCGTAAAGAGTAGGGGGTGACCGCGGGGACATGGCTCCACTGTCCCTTCCTTCTCCTATTGACGCGATATGAACAAAAGTGGTTAAAGCGTCCTGAATATACAACCAACCCCATGCAGTCACCACCCCGCTATGTATATCATGGATCCACCCCCCCCCCCCCACCGCCATCAACCCCATGCAGTCACCCCCCGCTATGTATATCATGGATCCACCCCCCCCCCCCCCACCGCCATCAACCCCATGCAGTCACCCCCCGCTATGTATATCATGGATCCACCCCCCCCCCCCCCACCGCCATCAACCCCATGCAGTCACCCCCCGCTATGTATATCATGGATCCACCCCCCCCCCCCACCGCCATCAACCCCATGCAGTCACCCCCCGCTATGTATATCATGGATCCATCCACCCACCCCGCCCCACCGCCATCAACCCGTTGCCAGCAAAAACTTTGGAAAGTAGACAGATCGACTCCAAATGTACGTCATACTTAACAAGTTTAACTCAAGAACGAGGCCGAAATTCGATCAATGAGAGGGGTGTATTTACCGACAGCAGGCGGCGAGATTGCTATATAAGGATATGCTAATGGTGGGTATGTGTGTGGAGGGGGGGGGACGTGCGAGTGGGAGGGTGATGGTGGTTGACGGGGGGTGTAAAAAGGATTGGTCGGGAGGTCGGAGGGTAGGGTGGGTGGTGACGGACGGGGGTAGGGGAGGGGGCGTGGGACGCCCTGCCGCCTGGGGAGGTTAACATTGACGGCGCTTGTCAATTGGATTTGGAGCTGACTCTGGCGGCAGTGACCAAGTCCGCGGCCATTACCAGCCCCTCATTGTCCGACCTTTAACCTTCAACCCGCCAGTCGGCGACTCTCCCTCCCTAACTTCCCTTGAAGCTGTCTGCCCGCTCTACTTCCGGGAGCCCCGACCTCCCGATTCAACCCGAGAAACTGGGTCCAATTCACCCCCCCCCCCCTCCCCTACCCCGACAGCCCAACCCCTCCAGTCGTCTTTCACCTATCCTCCGCCTCTCCCTCCGCCTCCTCCTCCTCCTCCTCCTCCGTCGGTCACACCACAGCCTTCCTACCTACTTACCCTCGCTGCCCCGCCCGCGTCACTCATGCGATGGTGTCGCCCCCCTGTGGACAGACAGGGAGAATCAAGGACCAACCACTCACCGTGGAGATTAATGGCGAAATCCTTGAACCGGCACAAAAAGCTATAAAACAAATTATGAGACAAGGTCAACAGTGTTAGCGGCCGCCGGAGTTGGGTGGCCCTCCTGGGGGTCTTGCCGCCAGTGGCAGCGTGATTTCGGTCGCGTTGACGACGGCTGGGGGGGGCAACGCGGAGATGGTGCGGGGGCAGGGGGCGGGTGGGCAACTGTGAGAACTTGGTTGACTGGTGCTGTTGGTGGCGGTGGCGGGTGAGGGTTGGGGTGAGGGGGTGAGGAAGGGGGTGGGGGTGGGAGTGGGGGTGGCCAGGGGTGTGCATGGAAATAGGGGTAATGGGGAAAGGAGCTCCTCATGGACAACGCCACCTCACAAGGTGGTAAATGTCGTTTTTCTATTGACCTGTCTCGCTGAGCTATATCGGCTTTTGTGCCTCTCTGATTTAGTCTTCTCGATCTTTGTCCTTGACCATGACTTTATTGTTGTTATTTTTCTCTATTGGCAGCCTCTCTGTTAAGTTCATCGACCAAATGTGGCAAGTTGTTCGCCTCGCGGCCGGGAACGCGGTTTACAAGGCGGCAATGCTGTAAACGAGGCATCTGCGGGAACAAACCGAAATGTACTATATTGTCCTTTGTACCCGTCCCCCACCCGTCACCCACTCGTCCCCCACCCGTCACCCACCCGTCACCCACCCGTCCCCCACCCGTCCCCCACCCGTCACCCACCCGTCCCCCACCCGTCACCCATTCGTCCCCCACCCGCCACCCACCCGTTCTCCACCCGTCCCCCACCCGTCCCCCACCCGTCCCCCACCCGTCACCCACCCGTCACCCACCCGTCACCCACCCGTCCCCCACCTGTTCTCCACCCGTCACCCACCCGTCCCCCACCCGTCACCCACCCGTCCCCCACCCGTCACCAACCCGTCCCCCACCCACCCCCCACCCGTTCTCCACCCGCCACCTACCCATCCCCCACCCGTCACCCACCCGTTCCCCACCCGTCACCCACCCGTCCCCCAGCCGTCACCCACCCGTCCCCCACCCGTCACCAACCCGTCCCCCACCCATCCTCCACCCGTTCTCCACCCGCCACCCACCCATTCTCCACCCGTCACCCACCCGTCCCCCACCCGTCACCCAACCGTTCTCCCCACCCACCCGTTCTCCACCCGTCCCCCACCCGTCCCCCACCCGTCCCCCACCCGTCCCCCACCCGTCACCCACCCGTCCCCCACCCATCCCCCACCCGTTCTCCACCCGCCACCCACCCGTTCTCCACCCATCACCCACCCGTCCCCATCCCGTCACATACCCGTCCCCACCCATCCCCCACCCGTCACCCACCTGTCCCCCAGCCGTCACCCACCCGTCCCCCACCCGTTCTCCACCCGTCACCCACCCGTCCCCCACCCATCCCCCACCCGTCACCCACCTGTCCCCCAGCCGTCACCCACCCGTCCCCACCCGTTCTCCACCCGTCACCCACCCGTCCCCCACCCGTCACCCACCCGTCCCCCACCCATCCCCCACCCGTTCTCCAACCGCCACCCACCCGTCCCACACCCGTCACCCACCCGTCCCCCACCCGTACCCCACCCGTCCCCCACCCGTTCTCCACCCGTTCTCCACCCGTCACTAACCCGTCCCCCACCCGTGACCGACCCGTCCCCCACCCGTTCTCCACCCGTCCCCCACCCGTCACCCACCCGTCCTCCACCCATCCCCCACCCGTTCTCCACCCGCCACCCACCCGTTCTCTACCCGTCACCCACCCGTCCCCCACCCATCCCCCACCCGTTCTCCACCCGCCACCCACCCGTTCTCCACCCGTCACCCACCCGTCCTCCACAGGTCCCCCACTCGTCCCTCACCCGTTCTCCACCCGTTCTCCACCCGTCACCCACCTGTCCCCCACCCGTCTCCCACCCGTCCCCCACCCGTCACCCACCCGCCACCCACCCGTCACCCACCCGTCCCCCACCCGTCACCCACCCGTCACCCAGGCTGTCCCCCACCCGTCCCCCACCAGTATCCCCGTCTCCAGGTACCACCCTACTTCCCCGGGCGCGACCCACAGCCCCCTGTGATCGACCCCTGTTACCATGTCTCCCTCACAGGGACCCTCCTCCTTATCATGTTCACCTTTTATCTCCATTCCGCCCCTCCATCCTCCCTCCGCCACCCTCATCCCATCTACCCTTTTACCATCCCCACCCCATCTACTCATTTGGCACTCTACGCCACCCAATCCTTGCCTCCAACCCTACACCCACCCCCACCCCCACACCCACCCCACTACCCCTTTACTCCCGACCCCCACCTACCCCATTACCCCCACCTCACTACCCTTTTACCCCCCAGCACCACCTACCCCTTTACCCTCAACCCTACCCCCTCCTACACCGTTACCCCCACCCCCATCTAACCAATTACCCTCCACCCCCACCTACCCCATTACCCACACTCCATCTACCCCTTTAGCCCCCACCCCTTTACCATCTCCATTGCTCCCCGAGAAAAGCCAATTCGGTTGACGCCATAGACTGTTTCAGCAGATTATCACCGAGTCCCGCGGCTCAGTTCCCGGTTATCTTGTCAAAGGCAGTTTTTATTTGCCTCACGTTTGGTTTATGGACAGTTTCTATCTTTGGCTTATTGCATTAGATCTTGACTTAGCTGGACAATCTCGCATCGCGAGGGGTCACAGCTACAGGGTCTCGCGTGACGCTCGCGAGACCTCGCCCATACAAGCCAACGTTAATAATGATAGGTGTAACACCCTACACACACAGCCAGATATCACCATGTGCCCACGATTTGTGTTTATTATTCCAAGGATATTTTTTTTTATTCCTACTAAACAATACAATATTGCATCCTTGTCTGTACCGTCACCATTATGGAGAAATTACATAATTAGCAGTACTTTTAATGACAATTGTTTTTTCTGGTGGAGCATTACTATTGATAAGATAGATACAGCAGTAAATAGCAGAATTGGCTTTGTAACCAAGATAACCACACTCAGCGTCCCGATGCACTTGACAGCTGGGCTTTGTCCGAAATGGCGCAAAACCTGCCATCGCTGTCACGGATCCTGAAACTGTCGGCCAGAGAATACATCCAATATTATCACAACCACGGACAATTTTATAGAATGATCACCTCATAATGGGTTTTATGAGTATTAACTCACAACGGGTTTTACCTGGTGCAATTTATATGTTATTACTCAGCATTCGGACGGAATTGGACAGGCTGATGCGATTGGCTTTGTGTGATATCAGATATCGACGATGAAAAACTGATACAGTTATAATGTGAAATGTGTGTCTGTCTCGTAATAACAGTGAAGAGTTTGAAAGATAGTAATGTCCTATATTTGTGGCACACATCTTGACCTTTTACTAAGCACTCAGTTTGGAAATAGAATCAACACTGCGGCGAAAGCGTAGTTAAAGCTTATTATCATATCCATCTTAAATTGAATTTCAACAACGCCCACATTCTGATGACATAGTACACAATAACACCACATTCCAGAACACTTTCTTGCAGAAAATGTGTACGTTCTTGATGTAGCTTCATAATTCGTAATGCACCATGTCTTGACGCAGTCATGACCTCAATATCTTGCACCGGAAAAATGTATGTTTCTTATGGCAATTTGCTGTATGAGCGGCTTCGTGGAATAAACCAGAATGTGAGTACATTCCGCTGAGTGACGCTCGTTCCTGTGCCAGGTTCGAGTCCAAACATCCGAGCTAACGTCCGTGCGGCATCAAAGAAGCTAAAAATGACTTGTTCCGCAGTGTCGTCACGAGCTGTAAACCGAGAGCAATGGGATGGTCGATTACTTAAGCCGCATTATCAATCTGGTCTCTTCACGGGCAATTAGGAACGCTGTCATAGCCTTGGTGATACATGCACACATATCAGTTTCCTTCAGACAACTCGAGCCAGTGGCCTTCCATGAATCATCTTTGTAAGTTGTTGCCACCCTCCTGCACGGTATGTCGCCAAATGTCAGTCCAGCCAATCAATCTATTGTTATTGACTTACGGGGGTAATTGAATAAGTGGCCGATCAAACATAGAAATAGAAACTAGAGAGGTTCGTCATCCCGTTACACCCCATGGCTGTCTGGCAGGGCGGCACATCCATGTATGTCCCCCCATGTCGCCCACACGTCGCCCACACGTCGCCCACATGATGGATCGTGTGCACAAATAGATTTAGTTGGATGGAAACCATTATCTCGGCAGCAGACGTGCTGTTGTTTATGTCGTATGGAGGGTCACCGAATACGATAAGAAAGCCTCCCCCCTCCCCTCGCGGGATAATGAACTATGTCTGCGTTTTATTTCTGTGGAATCGGGTTATTATTTTAGCTTCTTTCAAATTTGTATCCCAGGACGACAAAATAGACATATATGCTAAATAAATGAAACTATGTAAGTAGTTTCTATGTCTGACCCTTAAAGGTTAAAGGTTAAAGCTAACAGTCGTTTCCGCCCAAGTCGTGTCAGGGTCTAAGCCATTTAAATGTTGTGGCCTGCTTAGTGCAAGGATGATTTATTCTTGCCATTATGATTCATTGGCAGTATCCTGAACAGCATTCATAAAACTGCGCAATAAATAGCGGACCACACATAAATCTGTGACGTAGTACACGTAACTCGCAACTAACGATCAGTTGTGAAGCGAAAACATACTTTCTCATCTTTATTCATATAATTCCCTTTGAAGCAAATGCCACAGTTCTGTTAAAGATGCATTGTTATCTTTCACTGCAGCGGATAAGTTTAGTTAGCCGGAAATATCAGCAGAAGCCGATGTATTGATAACTACGTGTATGTGCGGATCTTCATCTTCACAATATCAGTCAAAGTAAACCCACACACTCTTATTGATGGTGAAAGACGATGCTGGTACGAAATCAATCACGTCATGTGTACCAAGTAATATTATCTATTTCGTTTTATAGACATATGAGGAGAAATTAAAGGTATTAACCATCGTCTGATGTGCTGAATTTGCTGTAGAAGAATCCAGTTAAATAAGGTGTGCAGTCATAACAGTAAAAATCAAATTGGACGATGAATGCGAACGCATTTATTATAAAAAAAGAAGTAGTTGAATATGTTCTGGGTAATATATCGCACTACTGTACATTGACGTGTAATGTTCATTGATCTCCGATTTACTGAGTATGGCCAGGTAAACCACTCCTTTAGATAGAACTACATGACTTAGCGCGATGATTGTGTCAACGTGAGACCCACCCAATATTCCCGTGTCCTTTATTGATGAAGATAATGGGGATAATAGATTGATCCCGCTACCCATGTGTACATCCTATCAGGTTTAATTGCTTACAGCATTGAAAGAATGAAGTGCGAATGGCGCCCAGAAACTGAAAGTGCCGATATAATGATGTCGCTTCTGACATGGTTCTGTTGTGGCCGTCTATACTTGTTCAAGGTAGCATGGTTTTCGCCTTGGTAAAAACCTCCCGCTGTCTATAAGTACACACTGTCACAGGCTCCGATGTTTGGAGAATAAAGCCACGGGGCGACTCCCTATTTGTGTGGGAGGTTTTTATCTCTCCCTCTCTCGGCACAATAGCCACTCAGTTATAATGTGGTCACATAGTAGAGAACCATTAAGGAATACGACGCGTGTTATGGGGCGGCCATCTCCCGGTTTATCTGCGGGGGGCAGCCTGCCAGGTCTGGTGCAGGCTTTGTCATCGCCTTCACCATCAGAGGCTGCTGGCATCCGGAAGGGCACAGATTAGTGCCCAGGTAAGGAGATCGCGGAGAGGGTCGGGGTAGGGGCGTGGGGCGGCGGGGGGAGGCGGGGGAGGCCGGGAGTGGGTGTGTTACCTGGTGGGGGAAAGGGGGGGGGGGAGGGCAGCGATGAAATGTTCTGAAGGTAAAGTGCGGTGTGTTACCGGGCGGGGGAATAGGGATGGGGTTAATTGTGCCGCGGTAGAACAAAAATATTCTGCCCTCTACTTGCGGCTGCCTCAACTGAAATACAGTCACCATGGCTCTGATGACGTAGGTGAAGGGGGTGGAGTCGTGGTTGCACCCTCACCCCATCCACCCCGCTCACCCCGCCTCCCTCGCCACCAGTTAACGGCACAACGAGCAAACGAGTTGATATCCTTCTCCCTGCATTTTTCCTATTGTGCGTCATCTCCCGTTTTCTTAGGGCATTTTTTTGCATACACAACCTTCGTCGCAGGCTCCCTTAATGAGTGGCAACAAATACAGCCCCACCTCTCCTCCCCATCACCCAGCGCCCCATGCCCTCCCATCACCCAGCACCCCCTCCACCCATCACCCCTTCCCCCGACCACCCAGCATCCCCCCCCCATCGCCTAGTACCCCTCCTATCCCCTAGCGCCCCATGCCCCGGTGCAATGTGTCCCCCACCACCCTCCACCCTCCCACCGTCCTCCAAAAAAAATAAGAATATAAATATAAAAAATGACCCTGCCGCATTTATGTGTTCATCGATTTCTTCATTTCCAGGAGTGAGATAGAAAGAGAGAGAGGGGGAAAAATAGTGGCGTGTTTGTCACGCCAATTAGTGTCGGTCAGGTAAAACCGTAATGCCGACCTGCGAGGAGTGTAACAACCAGCGAGCACGAACTGGTGGGGGCGGGGGGCTTGGCTTCTATACCGGCAAGCCATACAATGGAAGAAGGCCGCAGGGGGCGGGACTTGACTAGAAAACATCAGATCTATTCCGGTGCAAAGACTAATCAGTTTAACTTTCTTGATGACAACCTAATTCAAAGCGGGAGAGAACGGCGGAAGCCCTGAGAGAAGGCGATATTGGTAGCATTGTTCTATGGCGACGTTATAGCTTCGGCTTTTGTGAACAGCAAAATATAATCTTATTCGTGTGTCTCTTTGCAGTCTGATATGTTTTGGCGGAATTGAATCAGAACAAGGACCTTATTCGTGTTAAAGGGTGGCCTCCAGCCACGATACATATCATACATTTAGGTCAGATTGTTTATGCGCACTGTAAGAAAACGGGGTTTCTTTTCCTCGCTTGAACCAGATAAATATATATATTTGGCTAGATTTATATAATGAGTCTCTCCTCTCGTCTTGCTTCCATTAAAAACGATTCCCACTATTGAAACAACATGCCTGCCGCAATTGCTATGTTGTTAGTACTAACACTATGGATCGTTTCTCAGTTGTTCGAAGTGTGGTACATTTTCTGTGTCACTTTGTCATCCTTGACTAAATACCGAACGACATGGTAGCGTAAGAACGTTCTTGATCAGTATATGAATCGATGCAATGAATTTAATAAAATACAAAAGGGAAATCCGCTTGATTTATGTGTACAAAGTTGGCGAGAATGATCGATCTCGAGGGGGAAACAGCTAAAAATTGACAAAATATCTCAGGGAGAAGTTGAAGTAATGTCGTTTTGCTTCAAAACTAGGCACATGACGAGGTAGCCAAACGGGTCCCCGAGCTGTCGACAACACAATACTGATTGCAGGATGTAATTCATTAAATCATCTGTCTTCATTTCCATCTCCCGTCGGTCCTCTTTCTCTGGCACTGTGCTAGGCGGTGTGCTGCGCCCTTCATAAATATTCCTCCGCGTGCCCCACGCCATACATCTCACGCATAACCATCAGCGCAAAAATACATCTTTATACCCCCCCCCCTGCCCCATCCGCCTCTACCTGTACCCCCCTCCCCCTTCCCCACCCAGCTACCCTCTCTCACGCATAAGGTGCAATCAGCCGGTGCCTCTACTCTGTACCACTTCCTCCACCGCCCTCTCCCATCCCCTCTCAACGTCTCCTTTTTTGTGAGTCTCATCTCGCAGTTGGTCGTGTGACACCTTATTCCCGCATCTGTCTTCATATTATTGGTTCAATGGTATCTCAACACGCGTAGCAGACGCGCGTCGCTGATGCACCATCTTAGAAACTACACTTTGTCTGCAACAAGATACACAATACTCCAGTCTGTGTCTTACATTGCAATAACGGCCATTGCTTTCCACCTGTCCTCAGCCAATCACTGGGATTAAAGACCTACTCCGAATCTTTTTCTACCATCATCTCTATCATTTCTATCATCTACCATTTCTTTCATTTTTCATACACAGCGAAATGTGAAGGATGTTCGTTGATTTCTTCCTTGGCTCAGTATCATGCAACATGGGATATAATTTGAGCAGTCACCGGCGGTGTCGCCACCGGTCTCTTTACATTACATCAAACGCAGCTTCTTTTACTCTCAGTTAGTACGGTTGCCCAGATGTTCTGCAGGTAAAGTGCGGTGTGTTACCGGGCGGGGGAAAAAAGGTGGGGTTAATTGTTCCGCGGTGGAGCAAAACTATTCTGCCCTATACTTGCGGCAGCCTCAACTGAAATACCGTCACCATGGCTCTGATGACGTGGAGGAAGGCGGTGGCGTCGTGGTTACACCCTCACCCCATCCACTAATTGGGCAGCCAACATATCCTTCGTACAGAACAAGTACAAGACTTACCCTATTCCCTAGGGTTCACACGTCGACAGTTGCTACTGTCCTCTACCCTAGTACATCATCTCATCTCACCGTCTAGCTCATGTTCCAATCCATTACTTCCCCCCTATAGTTCTGTTCTTTATACCGTTTTTGTTCCGTTTTCCCGCTTCCCCTTTTGTTCTGTTTTGTTCTTTACGGCCACACCGAATGCATCGGGTGATAAATTTATTTTCCTCGTACCTTTCCGCGCTGTATCCTACGACAAAGGCCGGATAACACTACCCTGCTCGCCCCCACCCCTCCCCCCCCCGCCCCCCATCCAAGAGCTCCCCCTACCCCCTCCCCCCCAATACAGGGCCAGGCCTTCATGTGGCCATGATTTACTCCGGCTAAATATCGCTGTATATACGCAGATAATGGGGCGGGATTGGGCGGCGTGGCGGTGACCTGGTTCCGCCGCCTCCATTCATTGCCTGGTGCTTCCTCTGCCTCGCGCTCCCGGTGGGGCAGGCGGGAAAAAGAACAAGTTTTATTATTAAAAGCTGCATTATTTATGTGAAACTTGTTTACCGCAATAAGCCCCTCTGACCGTGTATGCCGCTATCGATCTACAGGGTGCACAGGAAGGGGGTTGCACGGGGTGGTGTGGGCAGAGAGGGTGGCGGGGGGGGGGAGAGGATTACGGGTTATTACCTGTGTTATTTTTTGCGGTTATGAAGATATGAAAATGGCAGTGATGAGAGATATTTGAAGAGTTATCGAACCAAAGAAATGTTGATCCAGATGCTCCACGCTCGCGTCGATGCGAAATGCTTTCTTTGTTTGATTTTCCTGTGACAAACATCCCACACAAGCCATATCCAGTGCCCCCTTTCCAAGGGATTTCGTAGTTAGCCACCACCTGATGTTTTACCCCGTTCCTTTTCACCCCGACCCGCCTTCACACACACACACCCACCTCCACCAACCCACATCTATCAGTAGACTAATTCACCCCCCCCCTCCGCCACCCCCCCCCCATCCCACCTTTATAATGGATTACGAACAACCGGAAGTCGGACTTGATCACGATATCGGCGTCTTTCATTGTGATCCCAGGCCCGCCTCCCCTTACACCACCACCTCTCCTCACCTTCACTCTTATCTCTCACCCCCAGCACGTCCCCACGTACCTAACCATAGAGCCGCCCCCCCCCCCCTCTTCCTAACCCATCCCGGCCTTCCCATCCCACCCTCCGTCTCTTCCTTCACGTCTATCTCCCCTTCTCCCAGCCCGCCTATCTTCCCTGGTGACAACCTGCCGGCGAGCGTCGAACCCAGCACGCATCGCGCACATTCATCCCAGAACCCCGCTAACGGGGAGGGAGGGGAGAGGAGGAGGGGGGGGGGGCGTGGCTAGAGGCATCCTACCGGGCATTCCGCTGCCAAACGTGGCATGCAACCATAGGTATCCACACGTCATTCACCCATCCCTACCATTCACCTCACCATCTCCACTCATAACCACCGCCCCATCTCTCTCTGTGCCCCGCTTCCTTAACGCCCTTCTGCTTCACTACTTACCATCATCCGGCCATGGCAAGTCCCCCCCACCGCCCAACGGCCTACCATCATCCGACCATGGCAAGTCCCCCCCACCGCCCAACGGCCTACCATCATCCGGCCATGGCAAGTCCCCCCCACCGCCCAACGGCCTACCATCATCCGGCCATGGCAAGTCCCCCCCACAGCCCAACGGCCTACCATCATCCGGCCATGGCAAGTCCCCTCCACCGCCCAACGGCCTACCATCATCCGGCCATGGCAAGTCCCCCCACCGCCCAACGGCCTACCATCATCCGGCCATGGCAAGTCCCCTCCACCGCCCAACGGCCTACCATCATCCGGCCATGGCAAGTCCCCCCCACCGCCCAAAGGCCTACCATCATCCGGCCATGGCAAGTTCCCCCCACCGCCCAACGGCCTACCATCATCCGGCCATGGCAAGTCCCCTCCACCGCCCAACGGCCTACCATCATCCGGCCATGGCAAGTCCCCCCCACCGCCCAACGGCCTACCATCATCCGGCCATGGCAAGTCCCCTCCACCGCCCAACGGCCTACCATCATCCGGCCATGGCAAGTCCCCCCCACCGCCCAACGGCCTATCATCATCCGGCCATGGCAAGTCCCCTCCACCGCCCAACGGCCTACCATCATCCGGCCGTGCCAAGTCTCCCCCACCGCCCAACGGCCTACCATCATCCGGCCATGGCAAGTCCCCTCCACCGCCCAACGGCCTACCATCATCCGGCCATGGCAAGTCCCCCCCACCGCCCAACGGCCTACCATCATCCGGCCATGGCAAGTCCCCTCCACCGCCCAACGGCCTACCATCATCCGGCCATGGCAAGTCCCCCCCACCGCCCAACGGCCTACCATCATCCTGCCATGGCAAGTCCCCTCCACCGCCCAACGGCCTACCATCATCCGGCCATGGCAAGTCCCCCCCACCGCCCAACGGCCTACCATCATCCGGCCATGGCAAGTCCCCTCCGCCGTCCAACGGCCTACCATCATCCGGCCATGGTAAGTCCCCTCCGCCGCCCAACGGCCTACCATCATCCGGCCATGGCAAGTCCGCCCCACCGCCCAACGGCCTACCATCATCCGGCCATGGCAAGTCCCCCCCACCGCCCAACGGCCTACCATCATCTGGCCATGGCAAGTCCCCCCCACCGCTCAACGGCCTACCATCATCCGGCCATGGCACGTCCCCCCCACCGCCCAACGGCCTACCATCATCCGGCCATGGCAAGTCCCCTCCACCGCCCAACGGCTTACCATCATCCGGCCATGGCAAGTCCCCTCCACCGCCCAACGACCTACCATCATCCGGCCATGGCAAGTCCCCCCCCCACCGCCCAACGGCCTACCATCATCCGGCCATGGCAAGTCCCCTCCACCGCCCAACGGCCTACCATCATCCGGCCATGGCAAGTCCCCCCCACCGCCCAACGGCCTACCATCATCCGGCCATGGCAAGTCCCCCCCACCGCCCAACAGCCTACCATCATCCGGCCATGGCAAGTCCCCTCCACCGCCCAACTGCCTACCATCATCCGGCCATGGCAAGTCCCCCCCACCGCCCAACGGCCTACCATCATCCGGCCATGGCAAGTCCCCTCCACCGCCCAACGGCCTACCATCATCCGGCCATGGCCAGTCCCCCCCACCGCCCAACGGCCTACCATCATCCGGCCATGGCAAGTCCTCCCCACCGCCCAACGGCCTACCATCATCCGGCCATGGCAAGTCCCCTCCACCGCCCAACGGCCTACCATCATCCGGCCATGGCAAGTCCCCCCCACCGCCCAACGGCCTACCATCATCTGGCCATGGCAAGTCCCCTCCACCGCCCAACGGCCTACCATCATCCGGCCATGGCAAGTCCCCCCCACCGCCCAACGGCCAACCATCATCCGGCCATGGCAAGTCCCCTCCACCGCCCAACGGCCTACCATCATCCGGCCATGGCAAGTCCCCCCCACCGCCCAACGGCCTACCATCATCCGGCCATGGCAAGTCCCCTCCACCGCCCAACGGCCTACCATCATCCGGCCATGGCAAGTCCCCCCCACCGCCCAGCGGCCTACCATCATCCGGCCATGGCAAGTCCCCTCCGCCGTCCAACGGCCTACCATCATCCGGCCATGGTAAGTCCCCTCCGCCGCCCAACGGCCTACCATCATCCGGCCATGGCAAGTCCGCCCCACCGCCCAACGGCCTACCATCATCCGGCCATGGCAAGTCCCCCCCACCGCCCAACGGCCTACCATCATCTGGCCATGGCAAGTCCCCCCCACCGCCCAACGGCCTACCATCATCCGGCCATGGCAAGTCCCCCCCACCGCCCAACGGCCTACCATTATCCGGCCATGGCAAGTCCCCTCCACCGCTCAACGGCCTACCATCATCCGGCCATGGCAAGTCCCCCTCACCGCCCAACGGCCTACCATCATCTGGCCATGGCAAGTCCCCCCCACCGCCCAACGGCCTACCATCATCCGGCCATGGCAAGTCCCCCCCACCGCCCAACGGCGTACCATCATCCGGCCATGCCAACTCCCCTCCACCGCCCAACGGCCTACCATCATCCGGCCATGGCAAGTCCACTCCACCGCCCAACGGCCTACCATCATCCGGCCATGGCAAGTCCCCTCCACCGCCCAACGGCCTACCATCATCCGGTCATGGCAAGTCCCCCCCACCGCCCAACGGCCTACCATCATCCGGCCATGGCAAGTCCCCTCAACCGCCCAACGGCCTACCATCATCCGGCCATGGCAAGTCCCCCCCACCGCCCAACGGCCTACCATCATCCGGCCATGGCAAGTCCCCCCCACCGCCCAACGGCCTACCATCATCCGGCCATGGCAAGTCCCCTCCACCGCCCAACTGCCTACCATCATCCGGCCATGGCAAGTCCCCCCCACCGCCCAACGGCCTACCATCATCCGGCCATGGCAAGTCCCCTCCACCGCCCAACGGCCTACCATCATCCGGCCATGGCAAGTCCCCCCCACCGCCCAACGGCCTACCATCATCCGGCCATGGCAAGTCCTCCCCACCGCCCAACGGCCTACCATCATCCGGCCATGGCAAGTCCCCTCCACCGCCCAACGGCCTACCATCATCCGGCCATGGCAAGTCCCCCCCACCGCCCAACGGCCTACCATCATCCGGCCATGGCAAGTCCCCCCCACCGCCCAACGGCCTACCATCATCCTGCCATGGCAAGTCCCCTCCACCGCCCAACGGCCTACCATCATCCGGCCATGGCAAGTCCCCCCCACCGCCCAACGGCCTACCATCATCTGGCCATGGCAAGTCCCCCCCACCGCCCAACGGCCTACCTTCGTCCGGCCATGGCAAGTCCCCTCCACCGCCCAACGGCCTACCATCATCCGGCCATGGCAAGTCCCCTTCACCGCCCAACGGCCTACCATCATCCGGCCATGGCAAGTCCCCCCCACCGCCCAACGGCCTACCATCATCCGGCCATGGCAAGTCCCCCCCACCGCCCAACGGCCTACCATCATCCGGCCATGGCAAGTCCCCCCCACCGCCCAACGGCCTACCATCATCCGGCCATGGCAAGTCCCCCCCACCGCTCAACGGCCTACCATCATCCGGCCATGGCAAGTCCCCCCACCGCCCAACGGCCTACCATCATCCGGCCATGGCAAGTCCCCCCCACCGTCCAACGGCTTACCCTCATCCATCCCTGGCCAGTCCTTCCCCATATGGCGTTTCACCGGATACTTCCGGTCGCAGGTGGCGCCACCATACGTGAAGCAAGTTTTTATCACGGAGGCGAAGGACGTAATGGGCGATAATACATGCCTCTTGTCGAAGGGGAAGTTTCTCTGACGTGCTTCGCACCTGTGCTCCTTCAGGGCGGGACTGTGCTGTAAATAATGCACAGCCCAGTCAGGACACCTGTCGTCCTGACATCCGCAGGGCAGTTATCAACATCAGAAGGCACAGGAAGACAATTAAATCAAGCACATCCTGTAGCAGAAACGGAAGACCACGTGTGGTTTGCGACATCTATCATCAAGGTCAGATCCAGGTTGGTCACAAATGGGGCACGTTTGGTGGGGCGAGACCTTGTAATTGGACGGATGAGAAGGGATCTGAACCCAACTAACACGATAGAACGAATCTCCGAGGGGGACGGAACCCCCTGAATCCGCCATTCAGGGACGGTCTCCCAGAAATAAGGCTTACTCTCATAATACGACATAAAATGCCCAAAGTTTAGTTCACTAATCCATTGTGCAATTGACATGTCAAACCAAGGTCCTGTAAACGAATTATGCATGATGTTATAAAAAAAGGAAATTACGACCACAATTAGCAGTGTTTGAATAAACAGGAGCTAAGCAACATATGGTAGTTAGACAAGCAAAATACATCCTACATTCACACAGTCCGACGGAATAAATCTATAGGGGTATATCCTTACAACTAGGGCTGCATATCCTGTTGCGGTTAGTGCCTGCTCCGCCCGGCAGGTGCGCCACATCTCAGCCCCATGCTTAATCAATCTCTATGACCTTGTTCCGCTGGCCCAAAGCCTGGCAAGGGATTACCGTCCACCTGAGCACATGACCTTAACTCAAAATCTCGTCTTTCACTTCGTCCGGCTGCGACGTGGGGAGATTTGAAGCCGCCCCCCCCCCTCGCCGTCCTCCTCCGCGCTGTGGCATGACAGAGGCTGCATTGATTGAAGCGTGTCTCTTGGCGGTAGGGGGCACTGCTGTTGTCGGATGTATGGGTTTAGGGGCACACAGACGCCTTAGTAGGGGTCTGCAAGGGGCAACTAGCAACACGCGACACAGGCATAGTGGCAATAGCGACATTCGCCATTAACACCCGATGTCCGACACTGAGGATCTAAAACAGCGACATGGACACAGATAGTGGCATTTTATTATAAGAAACGACACTGAACTTCGTGAAAAAACGTTTTCACGAAGACATTCGACACTGATATTTTAACTAGAACTAAAAGAATTCTTTACAGAATAAAACTTTAAGAGTTGTTTTTTTGACCCGTTCTTTGAGGCCGTTACACGCAGTGACGCTTGGTGTATTCTGTTTGCCTAAGAAATCCACTTGATTTATTTCCAGCCCATCTTTTCTAAGGCGGTACATTTATTTAACCATTTAACCGTTATTTAGTCCCCCCCCCCTGGTCGCAAGATTTATTCTGAATTCTTTAAATTCTTTAAATCCTATATGTGTGTATCTTTATCTCGCCGTGTTTCCTTCTCCCTGTCGCGTTTCTTTGCGCACCAATCAATCCATGTATTTCCCCCAGTCATAACCGCCTTCACCCTCCCGCCATACAACCTTGAAGCGAGCCAATTCCCAAGGCAAACCTCGGCAGTCTGCGACAGGGTGCTGCTCAACACGGCACCTTCCCATCGCCCTGGTCAAGGTGTAGACTGGTCGATTGCATGGAAACTATGCGTTTAAATGCAGTCCCCACCAATACCATTCCGTCTGCTGCCTCTCCATGTTCTCTCTCTCATTCTGCTTCCTCTGGGCACTCCCTTCTTTCTCCCACACCCGCGTCCCTCCCTCTGTCACCAAGGCGTCCCTACCGACATGGCCACAGGGTGCCCCTCTGTCACCAAGGCGTCCCTACCGACATGGCCACATGGTGCCCCTCTGTCACCAAGGCGTCCCTACCGACATGGCCACATGGTGCCCCTCTGTCACCAAGGCGTCCCTACCGACATGGCCGCAGGGTGCCCCTCTGTCACCAAGGCGTCCCTACCGACATGGCCGCAGGTTGCCCCTCTGTCACCAAGGCGTCCCTTCCCACAAGGCCGCAGGGTGCCCCTCTGTCACCAAGGCGTCCCTACCGACATGGCCGCAGGGTGCCCCTCTGTCACCAAGGCGTCCCTACCCACATGGCCACAGGGTGCCCCTCTGTCACCAAGGCGTCCCTACCGACATGGCCACAGGGTGCCCCTCTGTCACCAAGGCGTCCCTACCGACATGGCCGCAGGGTGCCCCTCTGTCACCAAGGCGTCCCTACCCACATGGCCACAGGGTGCCCCTCTGTCACCAAGGCGTCCCTACCGACATGGCCGCAGGGTGACCCCGATGGGCTAGAGCGCCACCTGTACAAATGTCGATATTGTCGCAGTTGAGCTTTTTGATAGGACGCTTTAAACATCTCTGTAGGTCATATCGCGACAATGGACGCGTCGATTTAGAAGAAATACCTGGGATTTTTATCCCGCACAACACAGGCTTCACGGGACGATTGGCCTGCACCCAATGCTCCTCGAGGAATACGTGTACTGGTCGGCCAGGCTAAGGGCCTAATACATGGAGCAGACGGAATGGAACAGCCGGTCACCGTGCCATTCACTGTCCATTAAGACACCAGTGTGTAATATCATAAGGCAACCCTGTTCACTGTTGTTCTGCCAGCTTCACTGACGTCATGCCGTGGTTGTAATGTCATTAAAAAGACTTTTATGTTTGATGTTAATACATACGGGCAGAAAGTTAATGGCAAGTGACACGGTTTGTACTTAGCATGTCTTTAATGCCACCGCGCAAATCTATCATCTCGTCCGTAAGCAAATAGAGGTGAGAGTAATCGCTTGACTGTGGTGATAACTCATCTTGTCCCTCCCTCGGGCCGTCTAACTAACCCCCGTGATCTCCAAACAACACTGGCTCCATCATCAGTACGCATATTGAATTACCCGACATTGATCCACGGAGGGGACTCAAATTGGGAAGAGAGGCTTCATTGCCATTCCAGGGCTGGTGCCCGTGGCTGGCTGGCTGGTTCCCTGGCTGTGTCCTGGCTGGTAACAGGCTCCGAATTGCTGGTTACGAAGCCGCCTCTCTCGTCGTATTAACGTCAACCATACTTCCTCATTAGCTACCGGGCCGAGATGTCCTTGGGTCGAGAGCAGTGACGTCCCGGTACTGGCCACTGGGCATTCCGGCCCTCCAGTCTGTGGCAGGTGTCAGTGCCTTGGGCTTTGCGTCTCATAAGAACGCTGATAAGTCGTAAATTGATTCCAAACGTCCACGAGAGGTATGTGCCGAGCATAAACCTCGTACGATTTGGATCTGCTTAAGGCCTATTTGGTTTTTCCCGCGCTTTGCGTTCGCCAGCGCGCCTCTTGTCGTCTGCTGGCTGGTTGAGTATTATAGGGAAAGCCGTTATGACATTTAATCGTGTTAGCGATGCCATCCATTTCAGCAATTTATGTGGACGATGACAGGTGGATTGAGGGTACGCTCCTCTCCCCAGTGACCCCGTGTTTACTGCCAGGGATCTTCATGGCTTTGTTAGTACGATCGCAGATGGGCATCGCGGACCGATAATTGTTTTTTCTTTCTTTTTTGGCCGCTCACGAGGGGCAAATGTATACGATTGCGCCACAGGCGAATCATGGCGTCTTATGACCTGCGAGTTCCTTACATTATATATATTCCTCGATGAGCGCTTAGGTGAGGCAAAGCGTAGGGTAAATTTTATCTGGCGAACCCGACCAGACACGTGGACTCCTACACCAGGCTGGTCATGGTAAGACAGATGGAGGGGAAGTTGGGACGACCTATGCTTGTGTTGGAGTATCTATGCTTGTGTTGGAGTATCTATGCCTGTGTTGGAGTATCCATGCTTGTGTTGGAGTATCCATGCTTGTGTTGGAGTATCTATGCTTGTGTTGGAGTATCTATGCCTGTGTTGGAGTATCTATGCTTGTGTTGGAGTATCCATGCTTGTGTTGGAGTGTCTATGCCTGTGTTGGAGTATCTATGCTTGTGTTGGAGTATCCATGCTTGTGTTGGAGTATCTATGCTTGTGTTGGAGTATCCATGCTTGTGTTGGAGTATCCATGCTTGTGTTGGAGTATCTATGCTTGTGTTGGAGTATCTATGCTTGTGTTGGAGTATCTATGCTTGTGTTGGAGTATCTATACCTGTGTTGGTCTCTATACATGTATTGAAGCATGCTTGTGTTGGAGTATCTATGCTTGTGTTGGGGATCTGTGCTTGTGTTGGAGGAGCTATGCCTGTGTTTTGGGGTCTATGCTTCAGTTAGGGGATATTCATGGTTCGGCAAATACTGCAGATTCAAAAAATTAAAATTAAAAAAGGAAATATTGTTGTTTTTCTTTGTGGGGCATGAAGGCTGAGTTGAACCATGAAATTTCTCGGAGCAATGGAATGGGGTTAGATGAAACTTGCCCCAGACATGGGTGCCTGGATTCGTACCTAAGACTGTAGAAGTGAACGTCCAACGATTCATTGGAGCGTATCTCACTCATCCACCCCCCCCCCCCCACACACACACACACTTTGTGTGGGAATCTTGCCCGTGTAATCCATTACTACACATATTTTCTTATTTTCTTTTCTTATTACACCTCCAATGCCGCAAGACACGGGTTGCATACAAGCTTTATTTTGAAAGAAGCTTGCTGGATTTTTGGAATAATAAATGTGTAGGTCTTGTATATGTTGCATGTAATATTGTTGCACTCGTGCTGACGTTGACGCAAGCCCTTGTTCGTCTGACGTCAGAGTATGTTAGGCCTCCACCAAAGATATCTAACTCCTCTCCATTCCCCTGCTGACCCCCGAATATCCTGACATATCAAGTCGAACCAGCTATCAAGCGAAGCTGGCCTCGGTTAGTACGGCCAATTGTGGGTGAACTCGATCCACGTGACTTTCGCCCTACGCGACCGAGATTTGCCTGTTGAATAAAACTGGGACCATCACAAGTCTCGGGACGTCTCGCGGGAGGAAATGAAATTGAAATCACGGCTCGGTTTGCGCGTTTTGCGTCTGGCCGCCAGTAGGGGGCATCTATCAGGCGGCAATCGTGACATCAGGTCGCACCCGACAACGGGAGGGACGGGAGCGACCGGAGGAATGGATAGCAATTAAAGACGCTGAAACAGGCAGACGTCGGAAGTATATTCATCCATTTATCTTCATGTGGTGACGTTGGAAGCCGTGTTGCATGGCTTGATTAGCCTCAGCCTGAAACTTTTTACTTTTCCAATAAGATTTTATCGCATCCAAGTCTAGTATGAATCTATAAACTGCGCACAGCTTGACATTTTATTATTTTATTATTCCAATAATATTTGACTGCAAACTAATATGAACTAGACCGACCGAAATATTAGCAAAATTGAAAATTGTAATAACAAGCTGGTGCAAACGCCACGGCTATCTTGCCAGTGCCATTCTTTCACTAATTCTCACACTGCTTCCTTGGCTCGGTTCCGCTCATGTGTGCACAAGGGTGGCATTAAACACCAATCCCTCCACTTGCCACGCTGGGTAAAAGCCCATCAGTCATAATACATTTGTTGTCATTGACAGAGATAAGTTGTGAATAATGATAGGATCATCCCAATCCACCTATATGGGGTGCCACGTGCAGATTCCAAGTCAGGGGGATGGGTGATATATGGGCGACCTACACCTTTTGTCGCTCAACGTCAAATCAAATCCGTTGACCTCTGACCCAATTTACACCGGAAGCGACGGCTTTACTGACACCGGTAAAATTGACCTTTGACGCGTTGTCACGGCGACGACGGCGGCGTCTGCCCCTGGTTGGGCCGAGTATCACGTTGAAGGCGCCGTAATGAAGGTCTAGCAGGGGGCTGACCGGAGTGGCCCCTGGTCGCCCTGGCCCCTGGTCGCCCTGGCCCCTGGTCGCCCTGGCCCCTGGTCGCCCTGGCCCCTGGTCGCCCTGGCCCCTGGTCGCCCTGTCGCTACCTCAGTCAGATCGGGAGAGTTCTGAAGTTTCGTCCTCCTCTACCCAGTGTGTGCTGCTCCGCATAATGCATTATGACCAATTTTCTGAAACTTTAATCCGCCACCACAAAGATTGTCTTTCCTTTACGTCACTTCACGTCACCTGTTCTCCAAGTCGGTTGAAATTATAATAATTAACTGGTCTGATGCCAAATCGTTGCGACTTTGCTCTGACGCTTAGAAGTCTCACAAACTTTTATCGTCGCTGTTGACTGGCATGCAAGAGGTATCCCGGTTCCTTTTACATGGGACCAACACGTCCCACCTCATACCATGACCCCTTCCCTGCCCCCCCACCCCCCCCCCCCCCTCCAGCACACACAGACTACCATTGCAACCACTGCCATCACCAACATAGGCTGACGAACGTCCGGGACACCATTCATCCCACCCCTACCCCCTACCCCCTACCCCCTACCCCCTGCCCCGTGCCCTGACATGACCCCCACCCCAGCCCTCCACCCCCATAACACCCCTTGACCGTCCGGGCGGGGTAATTGAGACAGATGACCGGTAGGGGTCGCAAGGAGCCCCATATCCGCCAGGTCTTCTCCGGTGGACGGTGATTGGGAGAAATTTGACGGAAGGGGTGCGAACTGAGACGTGTCACTGGTCACATGGTCCAGTCCGTGGGGTGGCAGGTAGGGGATGGGGGCTGGGTGGCGGGCTGCGAGCGGGGAGAGGCAGATGGGTCTGGGGATAAGAGGAGGGAGCTGGGTCGGGGCCGGGGTGGCTAAGTCAATCCTAAAGGGGACCCAGCTTAGGGATTTCGGGGTGTTGGTGCCGCATTCACTCGCAAGAGGGCGTTGGCGTGTAATCGGATATTGCGAATTAAAATGCGCAGTGAAAGATCTCCCTGAAGGTCATGGAGAATGGAAGACCGGATACGGAGACATGTCCGTGGGTGAATGGATTGCCAGAGGTGTCTGGGTGTAGATGGATAGGGGTGGAGAGGGGAGGGCGAATGGCTATATACCAACTAAAGTTCATCAAGTATATGTAAACGTTTATTTAATACGCTTAATAAGAGGAAATACAAATACCCAACAAAATAACAAATTTTGCCCAAACTAATTGTTCTATTTTATTTTGACTATTCTTCTTGTTTTACTAAGCAGTATTTTCGCTATGCTGATACATTTGCGTGTGAATTTGGTATTTGAATTACAATGCCGCCTAATTTATGGATGATTCAATGAGGTGTTTGTGCGACTAAGTGTGATTTCATATATTAAGTATAAAATTGTAGTAACATTTTAACTCCATGTCTCAAACATAGCGATGTACATGACATATTTTCACATATTGCAATTACTCGTAGACGTAATGGCTGGAAACTAAAAACACTCTCAAACATGTTTTCTAGTAAGTCATCCTATAGGTCCAGCTTAATGCTCAATGCCACTGTCCCGGGAGACTCAATCTATCCTCACTGTGCACACAACTGGCTCAAACCACGCACACATATTATCAGCAAGTAAGCTTGACCTTTGAAACATGCCAATTTACATCATTCTCTTAACAAGTATATGACCTTGGAATACGACGCCTTATATAGTCCCGCTCTGGTAGCAGATTAGGAATAACGGTGGAGCGCGGGTTTAACCCCATCGCCACCAATGCCCCCCCCCCCCTCCTGTCTCCAATTCCAACCTATACATATTTTCCCCAGTTTGTCCACTGTGTGAGAGGAGGGCCATTGCGAAAAGCTGTCCACCTCCATTATACCTAGCCCCCCCCCCTCCCCTCCGCCAATCAACCGACCCCACTGGCTGCCCTACCAAAGAGTATATCCATAATGTAAAATGCCGATTAGACCCTTCATTGCTCCTATTTGCCGCCCTCCCCCCAATCACCACTGTCACCACTGTTTTCCCATCCCCGTCCCTCCCTTCTGCCCTGCCCCCCTCGCCCCCCCCCCCTCCCACCCCATCGCCCACTAATCCCTCCCCCTGATGACATTGGTGACCGCCCCAATGTGACATTGTCCCCCTGAATGTCAACCCAGATGTTTTTCCCCCCACTCAGATATTTTTTTTCTTTCACTTTCTCTATCTGAATTGCTCGCCAAGTTGCATAACGAAGCCGGTGGTGACAGGGTGAGAGAGGTTAACTGGCCCTCGAGACTAGAAAGGGGGAAGCGTGGGGGGTTGTTTGAGGAGGGGGAGGGGTGTAGAGGTTGGTTGAGGAGGGGGAGGGGTGTAGAGCTTGGTTGAGGAGGGGGAGGGGTGTAGAGGAGGGGCATGCGGGCTGGGTGGGATTAGCTAAAAATGGTGTACGTAGATGGAAGAGGCTGGCCGGGCCTGGAGGTCGGCACTGCAGTGGACTGGTTGTTTGTGGCCAAGCCTTATATTAGCGATGATAGGTGGTGACAAGGCGTTGACACCAGCAGACCCCCTACGGCACTATGGCGACGCCTCATTTGGTCATATCGCGGAGTGGGAGGGGGGGGAGGGATTGGCTTAAGTGAAATTTATTGCAAAACTGTCACTGGCGATACCACTCTCAACAATATGGTGACTGATCATGGCGCTCGTGAAAGGGACATGTATACATGTATATATCCGATATACGGATACATTTGGGTGTGAGATTTGCAGTTGAATTAGAATGCCGCTTGATTCCAAGGAGATACTTGAGGAACTAAGTGTGGCTTTCACACGAGTACATGCTTGTAATGAAACACTTATCCCGCCCCACGCCTCCTTTCGGCCCCCCCCCCCCCCCACCCATACCTTCAACTTCTTCATTACTAAAATAGACTTAGGTTCATTGAGTTGTGGTTAATAGTGATGCAAATAACAGGCATTCAATGCAAAGATCAGCCTCTTAAATTTGCTTATACATGATGCTCTCTGCATTATGGTGAATTTCACATTGTGTGGTAGACATTACCTTGACGCCTTGTTTGGTAGACATTACCTTGACGCATTGTTTGGTATAAATTACCTTGACGGATACCTCATGAGCAGCACGTTAAAAGTAAAGCCTATTTAGCTGTTTTGCTATGTGTGACACAGGCCATGAAGTCCTTTAAACAGTGCCATATCAATAATTCAACGAATACATTTTTGTGTTATTTATTTTGCTTTCTTTTTGATAATATTATTTACAGATTGTGTCCAAGTCGAGATACTACGTGACATACACGTAACGCATTGTGGGGTGCCATGTTGGAAATCTTGGTGATTCTCCTCTGGGTGGGGAGTAAGGTTCGGGAGTGAAATATACCACGTGACCGCCCTATCGGACCACAATCTCCGCGTTCGTTATGCACTCCGCGGAGTCCGACTACTCCGCTCGCAGACCCGCACCCCTAGCGTCACAACTCGACCTCAGGACAAGTGCTGCCATCCAGCGTTTTGCAAAGACAACTATTGATATTTAGCGCGCGACGACGTTGACTGAATTGGACGGCGAATATTAAATAACTGTTTTGCGGCAGTGACAACCATAGATCGAACCCCCTTTCCACCTCCATTGTCAGCGCAAAGGTCACTGCCAATTAGATGCCGCAAGCACCTCAACAATAAATAGTTGCCAGGTTTTTAAGCCAGCTTCTATGATATCCCTTCATCTTCGAGAGTCGGCATCACGACAAGCCTGTGCTTCAAGCCCTGGGAGTGACGTCACCGAATCTGACAGTCCCCCCAATGAAGCAGTTCTCAACGGGTTACGACATTGTAATGTTATCATTTGAAACATGTTCATTTCGCGACTGTCACTGGCAGCAATACGAGTGAGAGGCAACGGCTATTAATGTGCAATCAGCTTTAGACAATTTCTTTTAAAGAACACCATTGAAAAGTTTAGTGATATAATGTGATATTTATAATTAAAATAGCAGCCTTTCCTTCCTCTTCCGGTGTCGCGTCTGGCCCTGGGCACCTAATCCGGGGCGTGTTTCATCCCGAAAAAACACACCTTAAAAGTGATATCGTGAATCTCGAGGAATTCACAGACTGCTGGCTATAACGGACAGCGGTCAAAAAGAAAAGAGGCTTCGCGTTGAACCAGGAATGGTACGGATGACGATCCCGAAAAGTTGCCACCAGTTAATCTCCAAGAATTCTCAATGGCAATCACGGAGATCGAATAAGGTACCCCCCCCCCCCCTGAGGAGGGTATCACATAGCCTCGTATGGTACATAGCTTGGTGACCTTGGCTGGTGAAGCTTTCCTGGAAGACGGCGGAGGGGGGGGTCGATGGAGTGGGGGGGGGGTGAGGTTGCTATGGAAGCATCCCACAGTTACTTAATAGCAGAGGTGACATGAGAAGACTGATAAGATCGTAGAGCGATCCTCCTTACACATCAGAGATAAGGTATGTGTATGATTGGGCTGCCAGCAATGTTAGGCCTAGATGGTCCTTACACATCAGAGACAAGGTATGTGTATGATTGGGCTGCCAGCAATGTTAGGCCTAGATGGTCCTTACACATCAGAGACAAGGTATGTGTATGATTGGGCTGCCAGCAATGTTAGGCCTAGATGGTCCTTACACATCAGAGACAAGGTATGTGTATGATTGGGCTGCCAGCAATGTTAGGCCTAGATGGTCCTTACACATCAGAGATAAGGTATGTGTATGATTGGGCTGCCAGCAATGTTAGGCCTAGATGGTCCTTACACATCAGAGACAAGGTATGTGTATGATTGGGCTGCCAGCAATGTTAGGCCTAGATGGTCCTTACACATCAGAGACAAGGTATGTGTATGATTGGGCTGCCAGCAATGTTAGGCCTAGATGGTCCTTACACATCAGAGACAAGGTATGTGTATGATTGGGCTGCCAGCAATGTTAGGCCTAGATGGTCCTTACACATCAGAGATAAGGTATGTGCATGATTGGGCTGCCAGCAATGTTAGGCCTAGATGGTCCTTACACATCAGAGACAAGGTATGTGTATGATTGGGCTGCCAGCAATGTTAGGCCTAGATGGTCCTTACACATCAGAGATAAGGTATGTGTATGAATGGGCTGCCAGCAATGTTAGGCCTAGATGGTCCTTACACATCAGAGACAAGGTATGTGTATGATTGGGCTGCCAGCAATGTTAGGTCTAGATGGTCCTTACACATCAGAGATAAGGTATGTGTATGATTGGGCTGCCAGCAATGTTAGGCCTAGATGGTCCTTACACATCAGAGACAAAGTATGTGTATGATTGGGCTGCCAGCAATGTTAGGCCTAGATGGTCCTTACACATCAGAGATAAGGTATGTGTATGATTGGGCTGCCAGCAATGTTAGGCCTAGATGGTCCTTACACATCAGAGACAAGGTATGTGTATGATTGGGCTGCCAGCAATGTTAGGCCTAGATGGTCCTTACACATCAGAGACAAGGTATGTGTATGATTGGGCTGCCAGCAATGTTAGGCCTAGATGGTCCTTACACATCAGAGACAAGGTATGTGTATGATTGGGCTGCCAGCAGTGTTAGGCCTAGATGGTCCTTACACGTCAGAGACAAGGTATGTGTATGATTGGGCTGCCAGCAGTGTTAGGCCTAGATGGTCCTTACACATCAGAGACAAGGTATGTGTATGATTGGGCTGCCAGCAATGTTAGGCCTAGATGGTCCTTACACGTCAGAGACAAGGTATGTGTATGATTGGGCTGCCAGCAATGTTAGGCCTAGATGGTCCTTACACATCAGAGACAAGGTATGTGTATGATTGGGCTGCCAGCAATGTTAGGCCTAGATGGTCCTTACACATCAGAGACAAGGTATGTGTATGATTGGGCTGCCAGCAGTGTTAGGCCTAGATGGTCCTTACACATCAGAGACAAGGTATGTGTATGATTGGGCTGCCAGCAATGTTAGGCCTAGATGGTCCTTACACATCAGAGACAAGGTATGTGTATGATTGGGCTGCCAGCAGTGTTAGGCGTAGATGGTCGGCAAAGATTGGACTGCTTCCACCGCCTTGCAAAATCACAAAAACCCTCCCCTTGTCCCTCCCCCTCCCATCCCCCTTCCCCGGTGACTACTTTCATAAGTTGGATTCCTGACCATGTTTAGGTCATAATGGAACTGAGCAATCTTCATCACATTACAGACATGCATGGCCTGTTTTATATCAGGCGTTATGACCCGACTACAACAGCGATGGCTTTGGTTGCGTTATGATTACATGCAGTGCGACAAATGTGCTCCTGCGACAGATGAGTACTTCTCGCTTGTACCTACTATCAGCTATGCTTGTCCATTTCATCCTGACGAGTAAGGAAAAAGGACTCCAGCGTGGGCGGGGCTGAGCGTTGTAGCCTGGATCGGTCTGTTAAGGCCTTTTTGACGCGATCTCCCAACTGTGCTCTCTTTCTGCGTAGTTCTGCTCTACTTATGGAGATGCTTTCACGTGTCGGGGGGGGGGGGGGGGGTGCGTAGAGTGGTACTCTCCTTCGGGCAGCGGGCGGTCCGAGGCGGTATTTCATTAATGTGAGGTCCTATTCGCCGCAGTCTTTTGTGACCTTGCATTGCCGGCACAATGGGCCAATTTGTGGGAAGCACATTCCACTAACACTCCTTTCAGCGGAGGGGATAAGGGGACATGGGGTATGGGTGAGGTGAGGGGAGGGGGCGGTGTCGGTAGGGGGAGGTTGGCAAGGCGGAAAGCCGCTTTATCCCCCAGCTACCGTCCATGCCGAATACCAGCAAGTGGACGGCTCCTTGAATGGGGGGAGAGGGGCTAGGAGGGAGAGAGAGAAAGAGGGGAGAGAAAGCGAGAAAGAGAGACAGTGAAAGAAGAGGGAGCGAGAGAAAAACATGACAGAGTAATAGAGAGTCATGCAGAGAGAAAGTAAGAGATCACAGCAGAGAGAGAAAACGAGACCGGGTGAGAAAGAGAATGGGAGCAGAGAGAGACACAGACGGAGGGCGAGAGAGATGATGGTTAGGGGAGGGGCAGGGTGCGGGGCGCACGACCCGGCGGTTGCTGTGTCAGAGGTATCCATAGACACACTCGGGATATTTAATGCCGGGGCCATCTCTGCCATGGGGTCACCACTGGACTGTCCGAAGGTCACCGGCCGGTTCCCTGGGGATGCCTATTGGATGGCGAGCGGCGCCCCAGTCTAATAATACTCATTGATTTTTGCCGCTGAAATTGCCTTGGTTACCTTGACAAAAGGTGGGCGCAGCCGACCAACCGCCTCTAGACTCTTGGGACCGCCCCGAAAAAAAGGGGTCGACTCACTATGGAGCCCGGTAAATGAGTCCGAGGCTAATCTCCGTGACGTGATTTCCGGTGTCCCCGGGGATTTCCCCTCTTGGCCTCATCTGTTGTGGCCAACTTGGCCAATAACTCTTGCCACGCACCGCTGGCTCGTCACAGTTTCCCCCTCCTCCTAGAGCCCTAGGCATGGGGCCTTGTGTATATTTCACTTATTTGAACCTACGTTAGCGTTCCAATAACCTTTGGGTGACCTTGATGAGCTCGTGTTGTCGATGCGATCACTATAGAAGGCCAATGATTACCATTAGGGCACTTAGGGCACACGTCAGTCACCATTTAGACAGACAAACAAGCTGTTAATGAGGTCCATACATATATCCGATATACAACGCAAAATGCGCAAACAGATCGAACACCAAGAATGTATATTTTATCTAAGGTGGTTGGCAGGTATAATCGTAGCATATCAACACTTTTTTCAAATAAGCCAAGTTAAGTTAAATAAATGATGGGGGGATTCCACGTCTCAGATGGCCTAAATTTTGCATTAAAAAACGGCATTCTTCCTCAAAAGGGGGGGGGGGGTCAGTACCCCCTGAACCCCCCCCCCCCTCTCCCCTGGCTCCGCACCTGCCAACCGTACCTCTATTTACTATTGATTGCGGGATAACATTTCTTCTCGCCACCGTGTCCAAACATAGGCGCCGTTTGCACTCTCATATATTCCGTAGACTTGCGGGATGTCTCGTTTCACGCCGTTACGGTGTTGCGAATGAACACATTTTGAATAAACACGGTTGCCTAATTTCTTGACAGTGGATGGCGATCAAATTCTGATCACCATTCAAACATTCTGATCAACGTGTTATTCTTAAAACCGCCGCTGGATTGTGTCAACATTAGTATAAAGTGAAACCCGAACGAATTCTACACATATTCCAAAGGTATTCCGATCCTTTGGTTAGGGCGAGTAGTGCCTCCGCATAGCTCACACGGTATTCACGGTACCAGTAGTGCGGCGCTCATTAATTCACTTCACACGGAGGACCATAGCTAAAAAAGGGCAGTCGACTAAAGTCATCATAATGCACCCCGTGTTAATCCCTAAGCCGCCCACGGCATCCCCCGGCTGTCTCGTGTGCTTTGGGCACCATGGCAACTGGTACCGGTACCGACACACCTTGCTCGAACATTGCCCCCAGAATCTGAAACTTGCCATAGATACTTATAAAAAACTTATAAATCTTGCCATTTTCGCGTAAGAATGCTTCACTTTAGTCTGCTCGTTTGGAACGTGTATGTACAAAAGTGGCCGAAACCACCATTACATCCACCATGTACAAGGCGCTTCCTCAGCGCATGTTGTATTCCAATATCTATCTGACCACTGAACTAGCCTAATGCAATGGGAACACATCCGCGACCGAACGTTCCGAACGTACCATTTTTCGTCTTTTTTTCGGCACTTCCTTTTTTGTTCTTTTCGGTAACTAAGAGCGAGTCGCACTTTAATTTAAACAAATTGTCCCATTCGGTCTCGATTGTTACATTCGATTCAATTTCGCGAATGAGGACGAACGAGGCGAGCTAGATCGAGATCCACAACGAGATCGGCAACGAGAACGAGATCAAGTAAGAAAAACCGATCACGGGACCCGAGCGGAAAGACCCAATGCTTGTAGGAAATAGTTCGCCAAAATAAAGGCTAGTTACTCTTTACCCAGCGGGGATGAAGGGGGAAGGTGTGGTGGGTGTGGGTGGGGGTAGGAAGGAGGGTATGGTAGGGGTGAGGGGCGGGGGTGGTGGGGGTGGGGTGTTACGGTGAGTGGGCGTGTCTGATCGCTGACGTAGTCGGCCGGAATTCAGGTCGAAGACACGAGTTGGCCAGGGAGGGGAGGGGAGGGCGGGGACCGGAGGGGAGGGGAGGGAATGGGTGGGGACGGGAGTGGTGGGGGGTGTTCTTACAGTAGTTGCAAGGCGGATCTGTTTCTAGATCCGATTATAGAGCGTGAGGGGAGAGCGGACGAGAAGCACATTAGCTTGGAGCCAGCGCCAGCGCCGGGCTAGGACGCTGTGTGTCCGGCTGTGGAGTTTGAATTTATATAGAACTGGCTCTCCAACCTCCGGCGTCCACCCGTCCGAGGTGACCTTGAGGATCAAATCCCAGACATCCCACGAGGGGAATAGACCAAATCCGAGTTAGGCCCCCTCTGGCGGGACGCTAGGTTTTGGGCGCGATGGCGGTGGGGTGGGGTGGGGTGGAATGGCGGTGGACTGGGGTGAGTAGGGGTGGAGTGGAGTGGGGTGAGTGGGCGTGCGGTTGGGTAGTGGTGAAATGAGGGGGTAGGCGGAGGTGGCGGGGGGAGGTAGAGGGTGGAGCAAAGGTGGAGTTGAATTAGTTGTTGGCTTGGTATTGGACGTGGAGCACTGGCCACAGCAACTGGCGGGAGGAGGCGGGTGGGGGTCGGGGCAGGACGGCGGGGATGGCGTTAAGGGTGAGTGCGACGGGTTTTGTGGGGTACTGGGGTGCGGTGAGCGGGCAGAACTGGGAATTGAGTTGGCAGTCGAAGGAAGGGGTTATGCCTCTCATAAACGCACAAATGACAAGCGGTCTTGTGGGAGGGTTCCGATTTGGAAGTTTTCTACTTGGCCAGCCTCGACGACCTTGAGAGTGGGCCGATGTAGAGATAAAGAAGGGAGAAAGTGGTCGGATCACTCTGACAGAGTGGAATAGAACCTAAACGGAACTTGAATGGACCCATAACCTGAGAGATTCGATGGCTTGTTTAATACCCTGTAGCGGGCTATGCGGCTTAAATACACGATTAGGGGGAGGGTAGGTGGCTAGAAAAGAGGGGCTCGGTCAGGGAAGGTAAGGATCGTCCCCTTACCTTGCCTGAACACGCCCCGTCCCCTTACTTTCCCTGACCACGCCCCGTCTTCTTACCTTCCCTGACCACGCCCCGTCTTCTTACCTTCCCTGACCACTCCCCAGTCTCCTTACCTTCCCTGACCGCTCCCCGTCTCCTTACCTTGCCTGAACACGCCCCGTCTTCTTACCTTCCCTGACCACGCCCCGTCTTCTTACCTTCCCTGACCACGCCCCGTCTTCTTACCTTCCCTGACCACGCCCCGTCTTCTTACCTTCCCTGACCACGCCCCGTCTTCTTACCTTCCCTGACCATACCCCGTCTCCTTACCTTCCCTGACCACGCCCCGTCTCCTTACCTTCCCTGACAATGCCCCAGTCTCCTTACCTACCCTGACCACGCCCCGTCTCCTTACCGTCCCTGACCACGCCCCGTCTCCTTACCTTCCCTGACCACGCCCCGTCTCCTTACCTTCCCTGACCACGCCCCAGTCTCCTTACCTTCCCTGACCACACCCCTTCCCCTTACCTTCCCTGACCACGCCCCGTCTTCTTACCTTCCCTGACCACACCCCGTCTCCTTACCTTCCCTGACCACGCCCCGTCTCCTTACCTTCCCTGACAATGCCCCAGTCTCCTTACCTACCCTGACCACGCCCCGTCTCCTTAACTTCCCTGACCACGCCCCGTCTCCTTATCTTCCCTGACCACGCCCCGTCTTCTTACCTTCCCTGACCACGCCCCGTCTCCTTACCTTCCCTGACCACGCCCCAGTCTCCTTACCTTCCCTGACCACGCCCCGCCTCCTTACCTTCCCTGACCACGCCCCGCCTCCTTACCTTCCCTGACCACGCCCCGTCTCCTTACCTTCCCTGACCACGCCCTGTCTCCTTACCTTCCCTGACCACGCCCCCGTCTCCTTACCTTCCCTGACAATGCCCCAGTCTCCTTACCTACCCTGACCACGCCCCGTCTCCGTAACTTCCCTGACCACGCCCCGTCTCCTTATCTTCCCTGACCACGCCCCGTCTTCTTACCTTCCCTGACCACGCCCCGTCTCCTTACCTTCCCTGACCACGCCCCGTCTCCTTACCTTCCCTGACCACGCCCTGTCTCCTTACCTTCCCTGACCACGCCCCCGTCTCCTTACCTTCCCTGACCACACCCCAGTCTCCTTACCTTCCCTGACCACACCCCAGTCTCCTTACCTTCCCTGACCACTCCCCAGTCTTCTTACCTTCCCTGACCACTCCCCAGTCTCCTTACCTTCCCTGACCGCTCCCCGTCTCCTTACCTTCCCTGACCGCTCCCCGTCTCCTTACCTTCCCTGACCACGCCCCGTCTCCTTACCTTCCCTGACCACTCCCCAGTCTCCTTACTTCCCTGACCGCTCCCCGTCTCCTTACCTTCCCTGACCACGCCCCGTCTCCTTACCTTCTCTGACCACGCCCCAGTCTCCTTACCTTTCCTTACCTACATTTAACTTATCTAGAAGACCCTCTTTACGACCGTTTGAAATGTGAGTTTTAGTGGATTGTAGTTGCTGCAGACTCAGCAATGTCAGGTTCCGTTACAGCAGCATGACAGCAGCATGACAGCAGCATGACAGCAACATGACAGCAGCATGACAGCAGTATAATGCCGCTGTGTGCTGCACTAAATCCACATTTCTTGGCTGATGGAAGGTGTGAATAGTGGCGTGTTCGATAATGTCGCCGTCTGTAACATCCATGTTGGCTGATTTCATGGACTGGAATGGAACCACTGCAACCATTGTGAATTGCCACATCGATTGGGTTGTTACTTAAGCCAATCTATGTTTTTCTCCCAGTGTTTTTAATAGGTCAGTGGGGGTTCACTTTGTATTCGCTGTTTGGCCAATGACAAAGCCCGCTTCATTTGTCGCCGCTCCACATCGCCGCCATCCCACCCCCACTCCACCCCACCCCTTCCCGACTCCAGCCCACCCCCGTACCCACTCCACCCCACCCCTTCCCGACTCCACCCCACCCCCGTACCCACTCCACCCCACTCCACCCCACCCCTTCCCGACTCCACCCCACCCTCTTCCCCACTCCACCCCACTCCACCCCACTCTCCCCCTTGTGAATGATATAAGAAATGACTGTCACGTCTTAATGCCTTGTCAAGATTGAGGGCATCATAGGGAGGAAGTGCCTTCATCAAGGGCCGGTGCTGGTCCCACAGCGATATCCTTATTATGTGGTATGGGACGGGATGCCCTTCGGGTGTAGGTGTACTAGTGCCAGGACGGTGAGAGTCAGAGACCAGTCGGTGTTTACCACACAGGGGTAGACCACTGGACTAACCGGAGAGGACTTCGGTGGGGTGCTCGGACGACAACGAGCTCGTGCGATTATTACATGAGCTTCCAGCTGCATCTATTAAAGCTATTCAAACAGGTGTTTCCTGCCCAAACCATGTCCTGTTCGCAACTCGTAACTCGTAATTCATTGTGTGGCCAAATTAGTGCAAAGACATGTCTATTCTACTGTAGCTTATAGTCTTTATGCAATAAAACAGGAACTACACACAAACATGTGACGTATTGCACATAACTTTCAACTTACGGTAAGCTGTCAAACAATTACATTTGGAAACAAATAATACAGTTCTGTTAAATGTTAATCTTTCATTCCAGTATTATATGTGGATTTGTTTGAATTTGCGGGAACCATATGGACAAATAATTTAATCTTATTTAAAATTAAAATTGTTAAAGGTCCGGACCGCGGTCTCCTGGATCACCTGGGCGGCCAAGGTCCGGACCGCGGTCTCCTGGATCACCTGGGCGGCCGAGGTCCGGACCGCGGTCTCCTGGATCACCTGGGCGGCCAAGGTCCGGACCGCGGTCTCCTGGATCACCTGGACGGCCAAGGTCGGGAGCGAGGTGGGCACGAAGTGCGGGGGGAGGGTAATCTGGAAGCTGAGTGTGATACCCACCCCCCCCCCCCTCTCACCTGCACCCGGTGGGTCCGTTACCAGGCATTATAAATAGAGGTGTGAAACCAAGGACATGTTCACAAATCCACAATCAGTCCATCACCTTGAACATCAAGGCGATCGCTCTCCTGACCTTGGGACCTCGTCACGTGCACGCTGACGACCACATCCGGGTCCCCACGCGCCGTGTCTCAACGTGGCCTCCTCCTTCCACGGCCACGTGACCTAGACCACGTGACCCAGACCACGTGATCGAAGCTCGCTGATGTCCCACAGCAGTCTATATATGACGTCGTCGATAATCTAATTTCCCACGTTGAAGCCGAGGTCAGTCCTCACCCACGATCGAAATCATTACGCACCAGAAATACCCCTCCCCCACATATATAGGCAGCGGGGGGGGGGGGCGTCCAGGGCCTAAAGATATATGTATATATATATATAGTAGGCTCAGTGTTGAGACACTCCCTCAATGATGGACGTCGGGTTCGGCCACTGTGGCGTTCTCGAGCAATCGACCGACGCGCGCTGGCGGACTTCCAAAGGCGTGTGCCGCGAGTTCGTGATATCCC
The DNA here is from genome assembly GCA_964019135.1 of Arenicola marina. Classification (NCBI taxonomy): domain Eukaryota; kingdom Metazoa; phylum Annelida; class Polychaeta; family Arenicolidae; genus Arenicola; species Arenicola marina. Next base: position 7,294,776 of record OZ025258.1, read on the forward strand.
GGCATAATCCCCCTCCTCTCAACACCCCTCCACGCCCCCTCCCACCCCCACCCCTAACCTCCCCACCCAACCCCCAACCCTAATGCCTCCATCCTTCCCAACTCACTTCTTCCTGGCCGTCAGCTCCGCACGGGGAATAATCGACCAATCTGGAGTCATTGAGGCCATCCGCAGATCGAAGTGGTGGTCCGGCGACGTTTCCTTCCCATGACGCTTCACCCCCCCCCACCCCCCGCTCCTCTCTCCCACCACTCCCCTGTTTCGTTTTGCACCCCTCCCCACCATGCCACGGCCTTTCGACCCACCCAGAAATCTTCTAGCGTTTAGGTTGATTTTCTTTTTATAGACCCATAGAGAAGGGATGCTGGAGTGAGTTGACTGTCTGTTTGGGGCAAGGGTATGTTTAGGATGGAAGGGCGGGATGGGGTGACGCGGTGGGAGGGGGGGGGGGTAGTCTGTCTGTAGTCGCATAGCAGATTGTTATGGTGAGGATGCAGTGAGCCATGACGTCTATTCTTCTTATGATGATAACACTGATTATGATGATGATGATAAGATGACAAAAGTGATGATGACGAGGACGCAGCGTATGCCAATCATAAGTGGCAATGGTCAATTTCGGCGACCAACACCCAACTGACTCTTAGGGCTGGATGATGGCTTTGACCTTGCGTGTTGACATGACGACTATGACGTCAATATGTCTTATTAAGCTAATGGCCTCGCAAAAAACCTATACCAACAGAAGTAATGATGGTTGGCGTTGGGAAGGTACAGTCCGGCCAGCGGTTGTTAACATGTGAGCCCCCCTCCCACCGTTGTCATCCTGCGCAACGGTGGGTTTTTGTCAACTTATTTCTCAGTGTAGACTGTGTGGCCGCCCAAACCAACAAAGACAGTCAGTGTGATACTGTTACCCGACACGGTGAGCCTCGCTGCTCGGGGATCGATTCTCGCCTCGCTAATGGGGACAAAACGCCACTTCCTATCGCCGCCATCTTCTGCGCCTGCTTCCTTTTCTTCCCCTCTCGCCCTCTCCTTCTGCATCTCGCCCTCTCCTTCTGCATCTCTCCCTCCCCCTCTGCATCTCGCCCTCTCCTTCTGCATCTCGCCCTCCCCCTCTGCATCTCGCCCTCTCCTTCTGCATCTCGCCCTCTGCTTCTGCATCTCTCCCTCCCCCTCTGCATCTCGCCCTCTCCTTCTGCATCTCGCCCTCTCCTTCTGCATCTCGCCCTCCCCCTCTGCATCTCGCCCTCTCCTTCTGCATCTCGCCCTCTCCTTCTGCATCTCGCCCTCCCCCTCTGCATCTCGCCCTCTCCTTCTGCATCTCGCCCTCTCCCTCTGCATCTCGCCCTCTCCTTCTGCATCTCGCCCTCTCCTTCTGCATCTCTCCCTCCCCCTCTGCATCTCGCCCTCCCCCTCTGCATCTCGCCCTCTCCTTCTGCATCTCGCCCTCCCCCTCTGCATCTCGCCCTCTCCTTCTGCATCTCGCCCTCTCCCTCTGCATCTCGCCCTCTCCTTCTGCATCTCGCCCTCCCCCTCTGCATCTCGCCCTCTCCTTCTGCATCTCGCCCTCTCCTTCTGCATCTCGCCCTCTCCTTCTGCATCTCTCCCTCCCCCTCTGCATCTCGCCCTCTTCTTCTGCATCTCGCCCTCTCCTTCTGCATCTCGCCCTCCCCCTCTGCATCTCGCCCTCTCCTTCTGCATCTCGCCCTCTCCTTCTGCATCTCTCCCTCCCCCTCTGAATCTCGCCCTCTCCTTCTGCATCTCTCCACTCTCTCTGCATCTCGCCCTCTCCCTCTGCATCTCGCCCGCTCCCTCTGCATCTCGCCCTCTCCTTCTGCATCTCTCCCTCCCCTTCTGCATCTCTCCCTCCCCCTCTGCATCTCGCCCTCTCCTTCTGCATCTCGCCCTCTCCTTCTGCATCTCGCCCTCCCCCTCTGCATCTCGCCCTCTCCTTCTGCATCTCGCCCTCTCCTTCTGCATCTCTCCCTCCCCCTCTGAATCTCGCCCTCTCCTTCTGCATCTCTCCACTCTCTCTGCATCTCGCCCTCTCCCTCTGCATCTCGCCCGCTCCCTCTGCATCTCGCCCTCTCCTTCTGCATCTCGCCCTCTCCTTCTGCATCTCTCCCTCCCCCTCTGAATCTCGCCCTCTCCTTCTGCATCTCTCCACTCTCTCTGCATCTCGCCCTCTCCCTCTGCATCTCGCCCTCTCCTTCTGCATCTCGCCCTCTCCTTCTGCATCTCTCCCTCCCCCTCTGCATCTCTCCCTCCCCCTCTGCATCTCGCCCTCTCCTTCTGCATCTCTCCACACTCTCTGCATCTCTCCCTCCCCCTCTCCATCTCGCCCTCTCCTTCTGCATCTCTCCACTCTCTCTGCATCTCGCCCTCTCCTTCTGCATCTCTCCACTCTCTCTGTATCTGGCCCTCTCCTTCTGCATCTCTCCCTCTCCCTCTGCATCTCTCCACTCTCTCTGCATCTCGCCCTCTCTTTCTGCATCTCTCCACTCTCTCTGCATCTCGCCCTCTCCTTCTGCATCTCTCCACTCTCTCTGCATCTCTCCCTCTCCTTCTGCATCTTTCCACTCTATCTGCATCTCGCCCTCTCCTTCTGCATCTCTCCCTCCCCCTCTGCATCTCGCCCTCTCTTTCTGCATCTCTCCACTCTCTCTGCATCTCGCCCTCTCCTTCTGCATCTCTCCACTCTCTCTGTATCTGGCCCTCTCCTTCTGCATCTCTCCCTCCCCCTCTGCATCTCGCCCTCTCTTTCTGCATCTCTCCACTCTCTCTGCATCTCGCCCTCTCCTTCTGCATCTCTCCACTCTCTCTGCATCTCTCCCTCTCCTTCTGCATCTCTCCACTCTCTCTGCATCTCGCCCTCTCCTTCTGCATTTCTCCACTCTCTCTGCATCTCTCCCTCTCCTTCTGCATCTTTCCACTCTCTCTGTATCTGGCCCTCTCCTTCTGCATCTCTCCACTCTCTCTGTATCTGGCCCTCTCCTTCTGCATCTCTCCCTGCCCCTCTGCATCTCGCCCTCTCTTTCTGCATCTCTCCACTCTCTCTGCATCTCGCCCTCTCCTTCTGCATCTCTCCACTCTCTCTGCATCTCTCCCTCTCCTTCTGCATCTTTCCACTCTCTCTGCATCTCGCCCTCTCCTTCTGCATCTCTCCACTCTCTCTGCATCTCTCCCTCTCCTTCTGCATCTCTCCACTCTCTCTGCATCTCGCCCTCTCCTTCTGCATCTCTCCACTCTCTCTGCATCTCTCCCTCTCCTTCTGCATCTTTCCACTCTCTCTGTATCTGGCCCTCTCCTTCTGCATCTCTCCACTCTCTCTGTATCTGGCCCTCTCCTTCTGCATCTCTCCCTCCCCCTCTGCATCTCGCCCTCTCTTTCTGCATCTCTCCACTCTCTCTGCATCTCGCCCTCTCCTTCTGCATCTCTCCATTCTCTCTGCATCTCTCCCTCTCCTTCTGCATCTTTCCACTCTCTCTGCATCTCGCCCTCTCCTTCTGCATCTCGCCCTCTCCCTCTGCATCTCTCCACTCTCTCTGCATCTCGCCCGCTCCTTCTGCATCTCTCTACTCTCTCTGCATCTCGCCCTCTCCTTCTGCATCTCGCCCTCTCCCTCTGCATCTCTCCACTCTCTCTGCATCTCGCCCGCTCCTTCTGCATCTCTCCACTCTCTCTGCATCTCGCCCTCTCCTTCTGCATCTCGCCCTCTCCCTCTGCATCTCTCCACTCTCTCTGCATCTCGCCCTCTCCTTCTGCATCTCTCCACTCTCTCTGCATCTCGCCCTCTCCCTCTGCATCTCTCCACTCTCTCTGCATCTCTCCCCCTCCTTCTGCATCTCTCCACTCTCTGTGCATCTCGCCCTCTCCTTCTGCATCTCTCCACTCTCTCTGCATCTCGCCCTCTCCTTCTGCATCTCTCCACTCTCTCTGCATCTCGCCCTCTCCTTCTGCATCTCTCCACTCTCTCTGCATCTCTCCCTCTCCTTCTGCATCTTTCCACTCTCTCTGTATCTGGCCCTCCCCCTCTGCATCTCGCCCTCTCCTTCTGCATCTCTCCACTCTCTCTGCATCTCGCCCTCTCCTTCTGCATCTCGCCCTCTCCCTCTGCATCTCTCCACTCCCTCTGCATCTCTCCCCCTCCTTCTGCATCTCTCCACTCTCTCTGCATCTCGCCCTCTCCTTCTGCATCTCTCCACTCTCTCTGCATCTCGCCCTCTCTTTCTGCATCTCTCCACTCTCTCTGCATCTCGCCCTCTCCTTCTGCATCTCTCCACTCTCTCTGCATCTCGCCCTCTCCTTCTGCATCTTTCCACTCTCTCTGTATCTGGCCCTCCCCCTCTGCATCTCGCCCTCTCCTTCTGCATCTCTCCACTCTCTCTGCATCTCGCCCTCTCCTTCTGCATCTCTCCACTCTCTCTGCATCTCGCCCTCTGCCTCGGCATCTGTCCACTCTCTCTGCATCTCGCCCTCTCCTTCTGCATCTGTCCACTCTCTCTGCATCTCGCCCTCTCCTTCTGCATCTCCCCACTCTCTCTGCATCTCGCCCTCTCCCTCTGCATCTCTCCACTCTCTCTGCATCTCGCCCTCTCTTTCTGCATCTCTCCACTCTCTCTGCATCTCGCCCTCTCCTTCTGCATCTCTCCACTCTCTCTGCATCTCTCCCTATCCTTCTGCATCTTTCCACTCTCTCTGTATCTGGCCCTCCCCCTCTGCATCTCGCCCTCTCCTTCTGCATCTCTCCACTCTCTCTGCATCTCGCCCTCTCCTTCTGCATCTCTCCACTCTCTCTGCATCTCTTCCTCTCCTTCTGCATCTTTCCACTCTCTCTGCATCTCGCCCTCTCCTTCTGCATCTCTCCACTGTCTCTGTATCTGGCCCTCTCCTTCTGCATCTCTCCCTCCCCCTCTGCATCTCGCCCTCTCTTTCTGCATCTCTCCACTCTCTCTGCATCTCGCCCTCTCCTTCTGCATCTCTCCACTCTCTCTGCATCTCTCCCTCTCTTTCTGCATCTTTCCACTCTCTCTGCATCTCGCCCTCTCCTTCTGCATCTCGCCCTCTCCCTCTGCATCTCTCTACTCTCTCTGCATCTCGCCCGCTCCTTCTGCATCTCTCCACTCTCTCTGCATCTCGCCCTCTCCTTCTGCATCTCGCCCTCTCCCTCTGCATCTCTCCACTCTCTCTGCATCTCTCCCCCTCCTTCTGCATCTCTCCACTCTCTCTGCATCTCGCCCTCTCCTTCTGCATCTCTCCACTCTCTCTGCATCTCGCCCTCTCTTTCTGCATTTCTCCACTCTCTCTGCATCTCGCCCTCTCCTTCTGCATCTCTCCACTCTCTCTGTATCTGGCCCTCTCCTTCTGCATCTTTCCACTCTCTCTGTATCTGGCCCTCCCCCTCTGCATCTCGCCCTCTCCTTCTGCATCTCTCCACTCTCTCTGCATCTCGCCCTCTCCTTCTGCATCTCGCCCTCTCCCTCTGCATCTCTCCACTCTCTCTGCATCTCTCCCCCTCCTTCTGCATCTCTCCACTCTCTCTGCATCTCGCCCTCTCCTTCTGCATCTCTCCACTCTCTCTGCATCTCGCCCTCTCTTTCTGCATCTCTCCACTCTCTCTGCATCTCGCCCTCTCCTTCTGCATCTCTCCACTCTCTCTGCATCTCTCCCTCTCCTTCTGCATCTTTCCACTCTCTCTGTATCTGGCCCTCCCCCTCTGCATCTCGCCCTCTCCTTCTGCATCTCTCCACTCTCTCTGCATCTCGCCCTCTCCTTCTGCATCTCTCCACTCTCTCTGCATCTCGCCCTCTCCCTCGGCATCTGTCCACTCTCTCTGCATCTCGCCCTCTCCTTCTGCATCTCTCCACTCTCTCTGCATCTCGCCCTCTCCTTCTGCATCTCTCCACTCTCTCTGCATCTCGCCCTCTCCCTCTGCATCTCTCCACTCTCTCTGCATCTCGCCCTCTCCTTCTGCATCTCTCCACTCTCTCTGCATCTCGCCCTCTCCCTCTGCATCTCTCCACTCTCTCTGCATCTCTCCCCCTCCTTCTGCATCTCTCCACTCTCTCTGCATCTCGCCCTCTCCTTCTGCATCTCTCCACTCTCTCTGCATCTCGCCCTCTCCTTCTGCATCTCTCCACTCTCTCTGCATCTCTCCCTCTCCTTCTGCATCTTTCCACTCTCTCTGTATCTGGCCCTCCCTCTCTGCATCTCGCCCTCTCCTTCTGCATCTCTCCACTCTCTCTGCATCTCGCCCTCTCCTTCTGCATCTCGCCCTCTCCCTCTGCATCTCTCCACTCTCTCTGCATCTCTCCCCCTCCTTCTGCATCTCTCCACTCTCTCTGCATCTCGCCCTCTCCTTCTGCATCTCTCCACTCTCTCTGCATCTCGCCCTCTCTTTCTGCATCTCTCCACTCTCTCTGCATCTCGCCCTCTCCTTCTGCATCTCTCCACTCTCTCTGCATCTCTCCCTCTCCTTCTGCATCTTTCCACTCTCTCTGTATCTGGCCCTCCCCCTCTGCATCTCGCCCTCTCCTTCTGCATCTCTCCACTCTCTCTGCATCTCGCCCTCTCCTTCTGCATCTCTCCACTCTCTCTGCATCTCTTCCTCTCCTTCTGCATCTTTCCACTCTCTCTGCATCTCGCCCTCTCCTTCTGCATCTCTCCACTGTCTCTGTATCTGGCCCTCTCCTTCTGCATCTCTCCCTCCCCCTCTGCATCTCGCCCTCTCTTTCTGCATCTCTCCGCTCTCTCTGCATCTCGCCCTCTCCTTCTGCATCTCTCCACTCTCTCTGCATCTCTCCCTCTCTTTCTGCATCTTTCCACTCTCTCTGCATCTCGCCCTCTCCTTCTGCATCTCGCCCTCTCCCTCTGCATCTCTCCACTCTCTCTGCATCTCGCCCGCTCCTTCTGCATCTCTCCACTCTCTCTGCATCTCTCCCTCTCCTTCTGCATCTCGCCCTCTCCCTCTGCATCTCTCCACTCTCTCTGCATCTCTCCCCCTCCTTCTGCATCTCTCCACTCTCTCTGCATCTCGCCCTCTCCTTCTGCATCTCTCCACTCTCTCTGCATCTCGCCCTCTCTTTCTGCATTTCTCCACTCTCTCTGCATCTCGCCCTCTCCTTCTGCATCTCTCCACTCTCTCTGCATCTCTCCCTCTCCTTCTGCATCTTTCCACTCTCTCTGTATCTGGCCCTCCCCCTCTGCATCTCGCCCTCTCCTTCTGCATCTCTCCACTCTCTCTGCATCTCGCCCTCTCCTTCTGCATCTCGCCCTCTCCCTCTGCATCTCTCCACTCTCTCTGCATCTCGCCCTCTCCTTCTGCATCTCTCCACGCTCTCTGCATCTCGCCCTCTCCCTCGGCATCTGTCCACTCTCTCTGCATCTCGCCCTCTCCTTCTGCATCTCTCCACTCTCTCTGCATCTCGCCCTCTCCTTCTGCATCTCTCCACTCTCTCTGCATCTCGCCCTCTCCTTCTGCATCTCTCCACTCTCTCTGCATCTCTCCCTCTCCTTCTGCATCTTTCCACTCTCTCTGCATCTCGCCCTCTCCTTCTGCATCTCGCCCTCTCCCTCTGCATCTCTCCACTCTCTCTGCATCTCGCCCTCTCTTTCTGCATCTCTCCACTCTCTCTGCATCTCGCCCTCTCCTTCTGCATCTCTCCACTCTCGCTGCATCTCTCCCTCTCCTTCTGCATCTTTCCACTCTCTCTGTATCTGGCCCTCCCCCTCTGCATCTCGCCCTCTCCTTCTGCATCTCTCCACTCTCTCTGCATCTCGCCCTCTCCTTCTGCATCTCTCCACTCTCTCTGCATCTCTCCCTCTCCTTCTGCATCTCTCCACTCTCTCTGCATCTCGCCCTCTCCTTCTGCATCTCTCCTCGCTCTCTGCATCTCGCCCTCTCCCTCGGCATCTGTCCACTCTCTCTGCATCTCGCCCTCTCCTTCTGCATCTCTCCACTCTCTCTGCATCTCGCCCTCTCCTTCTGCATCTTTCCACTCTCTCTGCATCTCGCCCTCTCCTTCTGCATCTCTCCACTCTCTCTGCATCTCTCCCTCTCCTTCTGCATCTTTCCACTCTCTCTGCATCTCGCCCTCTCCTTCTGCATCTCGCCCTCTCCCTCTGCATCTCTCCACTCTCTCTGCATCTCGCCCTCTCTTTCTGCATCTCTCCACTCTCTCTGCATCTCGCCCTCTCCTTCTGCATCTTTCCACTCTCTCTGTATCTGGCCCTCCCCCTCTGCATCTCGCCCTCTCCTTCTGCATCTCTCCACTCTCTCTGCATCTCGCCCTCTCCTTCTGCATCTCTCCACTCTCTCTGCATCTCTCCCTATCCTTCTGCATCTCTCCACTCTCTCTGCATCTCGCCCTCTCCTTCTGCATCTCTCCACTCTCTCTGCATCTCGCCCTCTCCTTCTGCATCTCTCCACTCTCTCTGCATCTCGCCCTCTCTTTCTGCATCTCTCCACTCTCTCTGCATCTCGCCCTCTCCTTCTGCATCTCTCCACTCTCTCTGCATCTCTCCCTCTCCTTCTGCATCTTTCCACTCTCTCTGTATCTGGCCCTCCCCCCCTGCATCTCGCCCTCTCCTTCTGCATCTCTCCACTCTCTCTGCATCTCGCCCTCTCCTTCTGCATCTCTCCACACTCTCTGCATCTCTCCCTCTCCTTCTGCATCTCGCCACTCTCTCTGCATCTCGCCCTCTCCTTCTGCATCTCTCCACTCTCTCTGCATCTCGCCCTCTCCTTCTGCATCTCTCCACTCTCTCTGCATCTCGCCCCCTCCTTCTGCATCTCTCCACTCTCTCTGCATCTCGCCCTCTCCTTCTGCATCTCTCCACTCTCTCTGCATCTCGCCCTCTCTTTCTGCATCTCTCCACTCTCTCTGCATCTCGCCCTCTCCTTCTGCATCTCTCCACTCTCTCTGCATCTCGCCCTCTCTTTCTGCATCTCTCCACTCTCTCTGCATCTCGCCCTCTCCTTCTGCATCTCTCCACTCTCGCTGCATCTCTCCCTCTCCTTCTGCATCTTTCCACTCTCTCTGTATCTGGCCCTCCCCCTCTGCATCTCGCCCTCTCCTTCTGCATCTCTCCACTCTCTCTGCATCTCGCCCTCTCCTTCTGCATCTCTCCACTCTCTCTGCATCTCTCCCTCTCCTTCTGCATCTCTCCACTCTCTCTGCATCTCGCCCTCTCCTTCTGCATCTCTCCACTCTCTCTGCATCTCGCCCTCTCCTTCTGCATCTCTCCACTCTCTCTGCATCTCGCCCTCTCTTTCTGCATCTCTCCACTCTCTCTGCATCTCTCCCTCTCCTTCTGCATCTCTCCACTCTCTCTGTATCTGGCCCTCTCCTTCTGCATCTCTCCACTCTCTCTGCATCTCGCCCTCTCCTTCTGCATCTCTCCACTTTCTCTGCATCTCGCCCTCTCCCTCTGCATCTCTCCACTCTCTCTGCATCTCGCCCTCTCCTTCTGCATCTCTCCACTCTCTCTGCATCTCGCCCTCTCCTTCTGCATCTCTCCACTCTCTCTGCATCTCGCCCTCTCCTTCTGCATCTCTCCACTCTCTCTGCATCTCGCCCTCTCCTTCTGCATCTCTCCACTCTCTCTGCATCTCTCCCTCTCCTTCTGCATCTTTCCACTCTCTCTGTATCTGGCCCTCTCCTTCTGCATCTCTCCACTCTCTCTGTATCTGGCCCTCTCCTTCAGCATCTCTCCCTCCCCCTCTGCATCTCGCCCTCTCATTCTGCATCTCTCCACTCTCTCTGCATCTCGCCCTCTCCTTCTGCATCTCTCCACTCTCTCTGCATCTCTCCCTCTCCTTCTGCATCTTTCCACTCTCTCTGCATCTCGCCCTCTCCTTCTGCATCTCTCCACTCTCTCTGCATCTCTCCCCCTCCTTCTGCATCTCTCCACTCTCTCTGCATCTCGCCCTCTCCTTCTGCATCTCTCCACTCTCTCTGCATCTCGCCCTCTCCTTCTGCATCTCTCCACTCTCTCTGCATCTCTCCCCCTCCTTCTGCATCTCTCCACTCTCTCTGCATCTCTCCCTCTCCTTCTGCATCTTTCCACTCTCTCTGCATCTCGCCCTCTCCTTCTGCATCTCTCCACTCTCTCTGCATCTCTCCCCCTCCTTCTGCATCTCTCCACTCTCTCTGCATCCCGCCCTCTCCTTCTGCATCTCTCCACTCTCTCTGTATCTGGCCCTCTCCTTCTGCATCTCTCCCTCCCCCTCTGCATCTCGCCCTCTCTTTCTGCATCTCTCCACTCTCTCTGCATCTCTCCCTCTCCTTCTGCATCTCTCCACTCTCTCTGCATCTCGCCCTCTCCTTCTGCATCTCTCCACTCTCTCTGCATCTCTCCCTCTCCTTCTGCATCTTTCCACTCTCTCTGTATCTGGCCCTCCCCCTCTGCATCTTGCCCTCTCCTTCTGCATCTCTCCACTCTCTCTGCATCTTGCCCTCTCCTTCTGCATCTCTCCACTCTCTCTGCATCTCTCCCTCTCCTTCTGCATCTCTCCACTCTCTCTGCATCTCGCCCTCTCCTTCTGCATCTCTCCACTCTCTCTGCATCTCGCCTTCTCCTTCTGCATCTCTCCACTCTCTCTGCATCTCGCCCTCTCCTTCTGCATTTCTCCACTCTCTCTGCATCTCGCCCTCTCCTTCTGCATCTCTCCACTCTCTCTGCATCTCTCCCTTTCCTTCTGCATCTTTCCACTCTCTCTGTATCTGGCCCTCCCCCTCTGCATCTCGCCCTCTCCCTCTGCATCTCGCCCTCTCCTTCTGCATCTCTCCACTCTCTCTGCATCTCGCCCTCTCCTTCTGCATCTCTCCACTCTCTCTGCATCTCGCCCTCTCTTTCTGCATCTCTCAACTCTCTCTGCATCTCGCCCTCTCCTTCTGCATCTCTCCACTCTCTCTGCATCTCGCCCTCTCCTTCTGCATCTCTCCACTCTCTCTGCATCTCTCCCTCTCCTTCTGCATCTCTCCACTCTCTCTGCCTCTCGCCCTCTCCTTCTGCATCTCTCCACTCTCTCTGCATCTCTCCCTCTCCTTCTGCATCTCTCCACTCTCTCTGCATCTCGCCCTCTCCTTCTGCATCTCTCCACTCTCTCTGCATCTCGCCCTCTCCTTCTGGATCTCTCCACTCTCTCTCTGCATCTCTCCCTCTCCTTCTGCATCTTTCCACTCTCTCTGTATCTGGCCCTCCCCCTCTGCATCTCGCCCTCTCCTTCTGCATCTCTCCACTCTCTCTGCATCTCGCCCTCTCCTTCTGCATCTCTCCACTCTCTCTGCATCTCTCCCTCTCCTTCTGCATCTCTCCACTCTCTCTGCATCTCGCCCTCTCCTTCTGCATCTCTCCACTCTCTCTGCATCTCGCCCTCTCCTTCTGCATCTCTCCACTCTCTCTGCATCTCGCCCTCTCCTTCTGCATCTTTCCACTCTCTCTGTATCTGGCCCTCCCCCTCTGCATCTCGCCCTCTCCCTCTGCATCTCGCCCTCTCCTTCTGCATCTCTCCACTCTATCTGCATCTCGCCCCCTCCTTCTGCATCTCTCCACTCCCTCTGCATCTCGCCCTCTCCTTCTGCATCTCTCCACTCTCTCTGCATCTCGCCCTCTCCTTCTGCATCTCTCCACTCTCTCTGCATCTCGCCCTCTCCTTCTGCATCTCTCCACTCTCTCTGCATCTCGCCCTCTCCTTCTGCATCTCTCCACTCTCTCTGCATCTCGCCCTCTCTTTCTGCATTTCTCCACTCTCTCTGCATCTCGCCCTCTCCTTCTGCATCTCTCCACTCTCTCTGCATCTCGCCCTCTCCTTCTGGATCTCTCCACTCTCTCTCTGCATCTCTCCCTCTCCTTCTGCATCTCTCCACTCTCTCTGCATCTCGCCCTCCCCCTCTGCATCTCGCCCTCTCCTTCTGCATCTCTCCACTCCCTCTGCATCTCGCCCTCTCCTTCTGCATCTCTCCACTCTCTCTGCATCTCTCCCTCTCCTTCTGCATCTCTCCACTCTCTCTGCATCTCGCCCTCTCCTTCTGCATCTCTCCACTCTCTCTGCATCTCGCCCTCTCCTTCTGGATCTCTCCACTCTCTCTCTGCATCTCTCCCTCTCCTTCTGCATCTTTCCACTCTCTCTGTATCTGGCCCTCCCCCTCTGCATCTCGCCCTCTCCTTCTGCATCTCTCCACTCTCTCTGCATCTCGCCCTCTCCTTCTGCATCTCTCCACTCTCTCTGCATCTCTCCCTCTCCTTCTGCATCTCTCCACTCTCTCTGCATCTCGCCCTCTCCTTCTGCATCTCTCCACTCTCTCTGCATCTCGCCCTCTCCTTCTGCATCTCTCCACTCTCTCTGCATCTCGCCCTCTCCTTCTGCATCTTTCCACTCTCTCTGTATCTGGCCCTCCCCCTCTGCATCTCGCCCTCTCCCTCTGCATCTCGCCCTCTCCTTCTGCATCTCTCCACTCTATCTGCATCTCGCCCCCTCCTTCTGCATCTCTCCACTCCCTCTGCATCTCGCCCTCTCCTTCTGCATCTCTCCACTCTCTCTGCATCTCGCCCTCTCCTTCTGCATCTCTCCACTATCTCTGCATCTCGCCCTCTCCTTCTGCATCTCTCCACCCCCTCTGCATCTCGCCCTCTCCTTCTGCATCTCTCCACTCTCTCTGCATCTCGCCCTCTCCTTCTGCATCTCTCCACTCTCTCTGCATCTCGCCCTCTCCCTCTACATCACTCCCTCCCCCTCTGCATCTCTCCCTCCCCCTCTGCATCTCGCCCTCTCCTTCTGCATCTCTCCACTCTCTCTGCATCTCGCCCTCTCCCTCTGCATCTCGCCCGCTCCCTCTGCATCTCGCCCTCTCCTTCTGCATCTCTCCACTCTATCTGCATCTCTCCACTCTCTCTGCATATCTCCACTCTCTCTGCATCTCGCCCTCTCCTTCTGCATCTCTCCACTCTCTCTGCATCTCGCCCTCTCCTTCTGCATCTTGCCCTCTCCCTCTGCATCTCTCCACTCTCTCTGCATCTCGCCCTCTCCTTCTGCATCTCTCCACTCTCTCTGCATCTCGCCCTCTCCTTCTGCATCTCTCCACTCTCTCTGCATCCCGCCCTCTCCTTCTGCATCTCTCCACTCTCTCTGCATCTCTCCCTCTCCTTCTGCATCTCGCCCTCTCCTTCTGCATCTCTCCACTCTCTCTGCATCTCGCCCTCTCCTTCTGCATCTCTCCACTCTCTCTGCATCTCGCCCTCTCCTTCTGCATCTCTCCACTCTCTCTGCATCTCGCCCTCTCCTTCTGCATCTCTCCACTCTCTCTGCATCTCGCCCTCTCCCTCTGCATCTCTCCACTCTCTCTGCATCTCGCCCTCTCCTTCTGCATCTCTCCACTCTCTCTGCATCTAGCCCTCTCCTTCTGCATCTCTCCCTCCCCCTCTGCATCTCGCCCTCTCCTTCTGCATCTCGCCCTCTCCCTCTGCATCACTCCACTCTCTCTGCATCTCGCCCTCTCCTTCTGCATCTCTCCACTCTCTCTGCATCTCGCCCTCTCCTTCTGCATCTCTCCACTCTCTGCATCTCGCCCTCTTCTTCTGCATCTCTCCACTCTCTCTGCATCTCGCCCTCTCCTTCTGCATCTCTCCACTCTCTCTGCATCTCGCCCTCTCCTTCTGCATCTCTCCACTCTCTGCATCTCGCCCTCTTCTTCTGCATCTCTCCACTCTCTCCGCATCTCGCCCTCTCCTTCTGCATCTCTCCCTCTCCCTCTGCATCTCGCCCTCTCCTTCTGCATCTCTCCACTCTCTCTGCATCTCGCCCTCTCCTTCTGCATCTCTCCACTCTCTCTGCATCTCGTCCTCTCCTTCTGCATCTCGCCACTCTCTCTGCATCTCGCCCTCTCCTTCTGCATCTCTCCACTCTCTCTGCATCTCGCCCTCTTCTTCTGCATCTCTCCACTCTCTCTGCATCTAGCCCTCTCCTTCTGCATCTCGCCCTCTCCTTCTGCATCTCTCCACTCTCTGCATCTCGCCCTCTCCTTCTGCATCTCTCCACTCTCTCTGCATCTCGCCCTCTCCTTCTGCATCTCGCCCTCTCCCTCTGCATCTCTCCACTCCCTCTGCATCACTCCCTCTCCTTCTGCATCTCTCCACTCTCTCTGCATCTCGCCCTCTCCTTCTGCATCTCTCCACTCTCTGCATCTCGCCCTCTCCTTCTGCATCTCTCCCTCCCCCTCTGCATCTCGCCCTCTCCTTCTGCATCTCGCCCTCTCCCTCTGCATCTCTCCACTCCCTCTGCATCACTCCCTCTCCTTCTGCATCTCTCCACTCTCTCTGCATCTCGCCCTCTCCTTCTGCATCTTTCCACTCTCTGCATCTCGCCCTCTCCTTCTGCATCTCGCCCTCTCCCTCTGCATCTCTCCACTCCCTCTGCATCACTCCCTCTCCTTCTGCATCTCTCCACTCTCTCTGCATCTCGCCCTCTCCTTCTGCATCTCTCCACTCTCTCTGCATCTCGCCCTCTCCTTCTGCATCTCGCCCTCTCCCTCTGCATCTCTCCACTCCCGCTGCATCACTCCCTCTCCTTCTGCATCTCTCCACTCTCTCTGCATCTCGTCCTCTCCTTCTGCATCTCTCCACTCTCTGCATCTCGCCCTCTCCTTCTGCATCTCTCCACTCTCTCTGCATCTCGCCCTCTCCTTCTGCATCTCGCCCTCTCCCTCTGCATCTCTCCACTCCCTCTGCATCACTCCCTCTCCTTCTGCATCTCTCCACTCTCTCTGCATCTCGCCCTCTCCTTCTGCATCTCTCCACTCTCTCTGCATCTCGCCCTCTCCTTCTGCATCTCTCCACTCTCTCTGCATCTCGCCCTCTCCTTTTGCATCTCGCCCTCTCCTTCTGCATCTCTCCACTCTCTCTGCATCTCGCCCTCTCCTTCTGCATCTCTCCACTCTCTCTGCATCTCGCCCTCTCCTTCTGCATCTCTCCACTCTCTCTGCATCTCGCCCTCTCCTTCTGCATCTCTCCACTCTCTCTGCATCTCTCCCCCTCCTTCTGCATCTCTCCACTCTCTCTGCATCTCGCCCTCTCCTTCTGCATCTCTCCACTCCCTCTGCATCTCGCCCTCTCCTTCTGCATCTCTCCACTCTCTCTGCATCTCGCCCTCTCCTTCTGCATCTCTCCACTCTCTCTGCATCTCGCCCTCTCTTTCTGCATCTCTCCACTCTCTCTGCATCTCGCCCTCTCCTTCTGCATCTCTCCACTCTCTCTGCATCTCTCCCCCTCCTTCTGCATCTCTCCACTCTCTCTGCATCTCTCCCCCTCCTTCTGCATCTCTCCACTCTCTCTGCATCTCGCCCTCTCCTTCTGCATCTCTCCACTCCCTCTGCATTTCGCCCTCTCCTTCTGCATCTCTCCACTCTCTCTATCGTTGTCTCGTTTTCTCTGTCCTGTTATTTTGTTGCTCTCTCATACTTGTTCTTTCACCCGTTGTCTCTCATTCCCTCGTTGTCTTCTCCGTTCTCACCTCTAACTCTCATTCTCTCTGTCTCGGTTACCTTTTTTCTGTTATTTGTCTCCCGTTTTTCTCTCTCACGTTCTCCTTTCACCCTCTACCTACTCTCTACCCTTATGTATGATCCATGCATTCACGAATGACCCCATGCCCCACACCTTCATTCCCGTTATGAGCAAATCTAAATTTAAAGAATTCCCCTCACTGCCTAATAAAGCAACCACCATCGCAGGTGGTACTCGGGGGGGTTCGACCGCTAGAGGGCGCTAAGCTTTAAGCCTGGGCATAAGCCGTAACATAAGAACATATATATATATATATTATATATATATATAGGTGCGATGCTAATTGGTCTGCTCCAAGCTGAAGACGAGTTGCCAGATAACACCGAGCGTTCCTCTGACACAACGTGAAGGTTATTCCTCCGTTACTGTTGTCTTCTAAAGACGTTCTTGGAATGTTAATTAATGTTAGGATGGTCATACAATCTTCCGAAAACGTTCTGGCAACGTTGAACAATTTCTGGGTTCTGATGTAGCCTTCGAAAAACGTTAGGAATATGCTTAAGCTTGCACAATGTTACGATTACAAGATAACGTTATTTGAACGTTGTTAATAAAGTTATTACGTTATTACAATGTTCTCTGTGAACGTTGGCATAACGTCAGGAAAACTTCCCCATATAACTTATTCGGAATTTACTTCTAACACTGGGCCATCGTTCGCTTAACGTTCCACTAACGCTATTTGCTTAGATAGGTTGTGCGTTGTAAAACAACTAACATAATGACAAATAACAGTGAAACGGGGAAATTTAAATCATCAGGGACAGCTGCAGAGATTGGGGTAAAGGGGGAGGGCGTGGCGGGGGGTGTAAACAGTACGTAACCAAAAAACGTACAGCGCGCAGTCCCATGGGCTTAACCCATGAATTGCCAGGTAGACTGAGGTAGACGGATAGGCTTGTTGGAGGCCACTGATTGACGTTTAAGGTCATTGGACGCATGAGGACTCGACACACGCTCGGCCATGTGTCTCTCACAGAAGTTCACAACATGGATTAGACGACCACTGTGACGCCGATAGGAACACATGCCGCCTCGCCTCTTCCTCGCCGGCCTTCCCACCATAATAGAAAAAACGGTCAAATTCAACGCCAGATTGTCGTAATGATAACACTCGAAATGTATCCATTGTCCTTGCGACATTGGCTTGACCCCATCCCCCATCACCCAGCGCCCCCACACACGATTAAGTGCCCCCCCACCCCATCCCCCGTTCAATCTGTTCCTTCACCCTCAGTCTACTCGTTCGCCTGTCCTTTGTTCGATCCATTTGTTAAGATTATTAGGTTTCGTTGTGGGTATGGGGGCGGGAGGGAGGGAGGGATAGGGGGGGGGCGTAAACTTAAAAAAAACCAAGGGGAGATGGTGCTAGCCACCTAACAGAAGTCGATTTCCCAGACCCCAACACTCAAATATCTATTTCACTGCGGCACAATTTAAGAGTGTATTTTATAGTATGAGAAAAGCTAGACAGCGTCGTCAAAACCATCCATGATAATTTGTTCCAACAAAAATGGCTGTCCGTTTCCGACTGGTCTGCAATTTGCCGCCCCTTGGCGCTGCAATCGATTGACCACGTGACCCCCGATGCGGTATGGAAAACAATTCAGATGTCAAGATATCCATGGCAACAATATCCAGTAAACCCTCGTTATGTCGAGATAGCTGAAACTAGGAGAATGGCAACGCCTACCTTGTCGACTTCGATTAGTATGATGTTGGTCGGGTCGCCTGGTTACGTCGTTACAAGTGGGAGGTATAAGTGGAAGATATACGGTTTATCAGAAAGATTCATTCTTTTTTCGTGTTGTGGCGTTAATGTTCTTGTTAAGTTTCTGCCTCAAATTTTAGACCACTTGATACCTACACAGATATTACTAAAGCTCTGGTGCGCTGAGGGGTTAGGGACATATGTACTAACTGATACCTGAAGGTTTAAAGGCAACCTGAAACATTCTAGTGTGTTATTCTCAAAATATTGGTCAGATCTTGGCCGGACTGAACCCACCGCTTCCTACGCTAACTACGACAGGAATACGACACGAGGGGCAAGGCAACAAAACCACACAAAGGAAAGGTGGGCCTTAGATCCAGTCAGATACCCCGTTAGATCCAGAAAAGGTAAGGTGTAGGAGGGGTGGGGTGGGGGAGGAAAAACGAGGAAGAACGCAACAGGGTGAAAACACCCTGGTGAGCCGCGAGCACACTAATGGGGCAGTGACACTGGGGTTGGGTCTGACATTGTCTGATTTGTGACACGCCACATGGCCCAGGGCAGGGTGACCCCCTCAGGATTGATGACCGGGGAGACCTTGCCTCGGTCCTTACCTAAGCCATTCGTATGCCGCTCTTGGAGGCCGAATGAAGGGTCATGACATCCAATTGTTGGTAATTGGTTCCCTGGGGAATTCCTGTATATCGGAGCTGAGAGAGTTGTAAATATCCCCCGAAATATGTCCGCTCCGCCGAGGGAGGAAGATATACGGACGGTCGCACGGACAGGGGAATGGAGAGTTAACATGGTGACGAGAGAGTGAGAGAGAAAGAGGAGCGAAAGCTGGTAAAAGCTGGTGAAAGCTGGTGAAAGCTGGTGAAAGCTGGTGGTGAGAGGCAGCGAGAGATGAACAAGGAAGAGAAAGAGATAATAAGGTAAATAGACGGAGAGAAGTAAATCGGCGAGAGACAGAGAGGAGAGAAGGAACGACAGAGAGAGAGGCTGAGAGAATGAGAGGCCGAGACAGATAGAGTGGCATGGGAGGGAGAGAAAGAGAGGAGTGACAGAGGAACCTTGGGGAGAGAAGGCAAGAGACAGCGATGAAAGTGCGAGAGGCAGAGAGAATCAGATCAGCTACCGTGACAGAGCGAGGGAGGACGGCATTGGGTGGGGGTGGGGCGTTCAGATACCGAGACAGGCAAGAGAGCGAGAACGACAAAGAAACAGCGACAGGGGGAGAGAGAGAGAGAGAGAGGGGGAGAGAGAGAGAGAGAGAGAGAGAGAGAGGAAGAGAGACAGAGAGGGGGGGGGGCGGGGGGCAGAGAGGGGGAGGCAGGGGTGGGGTGGGTCAGGGTGGGTATACATGACAATGGACGGGAGGGGAGATGGGTCGGGTGAGGCAGTGTCCATAGTGACAATCCTGATGGTATGCGTCCTGGACGCAGCTATAATAGGAAATAATCCATAAATCCATTTGCTAGCTGGACTGACGAAGTCCAGTCGCCATCCTGGGGTGTATGTGCCAGCTAGTGGGATGGGACCAGTGACAGGATCAACACATCACAGCAGACCTGTGTTGTGCAGACATCCCATAATGTAAGTCTGCAATTCTGTTTGGGCTGCGTTTTTCTTGCCGCCATTTTGTGACACGAAATAAAAACACGGGAAACAAAAATAATCAAATATGAATCATAATTATGTAATGGTATTATTGATCTTTCTTCCAACCAAAATCTTAAGTCCAAGTAATGTACTGTCTACATTTATCATTCGTTCGTTTATTCGTTGCCGATGTGAAGCCGGAACATTGCTGAAGCTATCACTCGGCGTGGACTATACACAGTCTGCACTATGCTCACTGGGATGCAGACCAACCCGTGTATTTGCCCTCACTCGCGCCCTGAGTCGTGGCCAACCGTAGTAGACGAATCACGTTACTGCCAAGTGGAAGAGGCTCCATTCAGCTCGCGAGCAAGTTTTTGAGGACCCCGCTCCATAATTCATAAAATTATGCCACAAACGTACGAGACAGGCGCCTTGTATGACCATTGACGCCAGCGCCACGTAGCGGACGAGCGGAGAAGACCTAAGATTTCATTCACCTTCTTTTTCTCAAACTGCCTCAATTGCAAGCTGCATATGTGGATATTTACCTGTCCCGGGAATTTTTGCTTCTGTAATGGAATCAAAGGGAATTGCCTTCGCACGGTCCTGTCAGAGAGTGGTCCTCACCGTGATCCGGCTTTTCTTCTGGCCCAAGTATTGACAAATGAGCCTGCGAGGCGGTCTCAGCGTGTGGCGTGGCGGGAATGTTGTCTGGCCGCACGCCATATCGTATTCAGCCAACGATGCTTAGGCACAGCTATCATTCATTCATTCAATTTCTTTTTCTATTTCAAATTTATTTTTTAAGCTTAGTAGCGTAACCACAATCGCAAAAGCGAAACTTTATTGTTCAAATTTATGTTTATCCTTCAATAGCGGAACCACTATCGCTGACAGTACAATTCAATGCGATGTTCATGTCACTATTGTATCATCGCGGCCACTGACCATACATACCCGGTGTTGGGTTAATGTCATAGCCCTGCAGCCACACACACCAACATTACTCCACGGCAATGAACAGATATTGAGATCGAAAGTCCTTCGTTTCACGTGTCTCTCTTGTACGTAACGGTCATATGCATCTACTTTCTAGAATATTCATCCGCCATTCACTGCTCTGTATTTAATTAAAAGATTTCTGTTTTTAACTTTTATAATATGTCTTGCTTTATTGCACAACTTACCCCCAACGATAATAAGGCGCAATGAAATGAAGGGTAAAATATACTCCTTACCTACCACCTCCGCAGTACTGACTGCCACGACGCCGTTATCTGTATCCTGATTCTTACTGACGGAGAAGTAACAACGGCTTGTTCTTCAACTTTAATCTGTTAACCATAATAGGGTGAGCAATAAAAATATGACGTCACACACTTGCCGACCCATGGGGGAAACACCAGTCCCCCCCCCCCCCCCCCCCGCCCAACTCCCGAGCTTCCCAAAAGGTCATCAGTTTTTCGGAACGCTCATTTCCCCCACCCCATCTCCCTCCCTCTCCTGACTTCTGTCGGCCACAGGGCGATCACTAGCCATGTCGTAGGCTGGCCACAGGGCGATCACTAGCCATGTCGTAGACTCGCCACAGGGCGATCACTAGCCATGTCGTAGGCTCGCCACAGGGCGATCACTAGCCATGTCGTAGGCTGGCCACGGCGATCACTAGCCATGTCGTAGGCTGGCCACAGGGCGATCACTAGCCATGTCGTAGGCTGGCCACAGGGCGATCACTAGCCATGTCGTAGGCTGGCCACAGGGCGATCACTAGCCATGTCGTAGGCTGGTCACAGGGCGATCACTAGCCATGTCGCAGGCTGGCCACAGGGCGATCACTAGCCATGTCGTAGGCTGGCCACAGGGCGATCACTAGCCATGTCGTAGGCTGGCCACAGGGCGATCACTAGCCATGTCGTAGGCTGGCCACAGGGCGATCACTAGCCATGTCGTAGGCTGGCCACAGGGCGATCACTAGCCATGTCGTAGGCTGGCCACAGGGCGATCACTAGCCATGTCGTAGGCTGGCCACAGGGCGATCACTAGCCATGTCGTAGGCTGGCCACAGGGCGATCACTAGCCATGTCGTAGGCTGGCCACAGGGCGATCACTAGCCATGTCGCAGGCTGGCCACAGGGCGATCACTAGCCATGTCGTAGGCTGGCCACAGGGCGATCACTAGCCATGTCGTAGGCTGGCCACAGGGCGATCACTAGCCATGTCGTAGGCTGGCCACAGGGTGATCACTAGCCATGTCGTAGGCTGGCCACAGGGCGATCACTAGCCATGTCGTAGGCTGGCCACAGGGCGATCACTAGCCATGTCGTAGGCTGGCCACAGGGCGATCACTAGCCATGTCGTAGGCTGGCCACAGGGCGATCACTAGCCATGTCGTAGGCTGGCCACAGGGCGATCACTAGCCATGTCGTAGGCTGGCCACAGGGCGATCACTAGCCATGTCGTAGGCTGGCTCTCTTACTCATTTCGCCGCGGATCGACGGGTGTCGATGGTAAATAAGAGCGGAATTTCTTCCCCTACAAAACATGCATCGCGGAAGTGGAAAGAAATAAAGCGAGCTAAACCAACAAAGGACAACAACGACTACAAAGAATGGGCGAGAGAAAAAGAGAGAGAGAGAAGGAATTCTCGAGGAGACAGGAATGACGAGAGAGAAAGATGGAGTTGCAGAGACATATATATAGAGGCGGAAAGACGGAACAGATTAAGACAGAAGGAGAGAGAAACATATTGTGCTTGATAAATAATAAAAACAGAAAGTGATAGAAAGACAATGACAGAGAAAAGAGAACAAAAAAGAAAAAAAAAGTTGCATGAACAGGTCATGACAGAAAATAATAATGAGACGACGAGAGTCACACAATGTGCTGCCACGGTCTGTACGGCTGGTCAGTCACACAATGTGCTGCCACGGTCTGTACGGCTGGTCAGTCACACAATGTGCTGCCACGGTCTGTACGGCTGGTCAGTCACACAATGTGCTGCCACGGTCTGTACGGCTGGTCAGTCACACAATGTGCTGCCACGGTCTGTACGGCTGGTCAGTCACACAATGTGCTGCCAAGGTCTGTGTGGTGGGTCAGTCACACAATGTGCTGCCACGGTCTGTACGGCTGGTCAGTCACACAATGTGCTGTCATGGTCTGTGTGGTGGGTCAGTCACACAATGTGCTGCCAAGGTCTGCGTGGTGGGTCAGTCACACAATGTGCTGCCACGGTCTGTGTGGTGGGTCAGTCACACAATGTGCTGCCACGGTCTGTGTGGTGGGTCAGTAACACAATGTGCTGCCACGGTCTGTGTGGTGGGTCAGTCACACAATGTGCTGCCATGGTCTGTGTGGTGGGTCAGTCACACAATGTGCTGCCACGGTCTGTACGGTTGGTCAGTCACACAATGTGCTGCCAAGGTCTGTGTGGTGGGTCAGTCACACAATGTGCTGCCACGGTCTGTACGGTTGGTCAGTCACACAATGTGCTGCCACGGTCTGTACGGTTGGTCAGTCACACAATGTGCTGCCAAGGTCTGTGTGGTGGGTCAGTCACACAATGTGCTGCCACGGTCTGCACGGTTGGTCAGTCACACAATGTGCTGCCACGGTCTGTACGGTTGGTCAGTCACACAATGTGCTGCCAAGGTCTGTGTGTTGGGTCAGTCACACAATGTGCTGCCACGGTCTGTGTGGTGTGTCAGTCACACAATGTGCTGCCACGGTCTGTACGGTTGGTCAGTCACACAATGTGCTGCCAAGGTCTGTGTAGTGGGTCAGTCACACAATGTGCTGCCAAGGTCTGTGTGGTGGGTCAGTCACACAATGTGCTGTCATGGTCTGTGTGGTGGGTCAGTCACACAATGTGCTGCCAAGGTCTGTGTGGTGGGTCAGTCACACAATGTGCTGTCATGGTCTGTGTGGTGGGTCAGTCACACAATGTGCTGCCAAGGTCTGCGTGGTGGGTCAGTCACACAATGTGCTGCCACGGTCTGTGTGGTGGGTCAGTCACACAATGTGCTGCCACGGTCTGTACGGTTGGTCAGTCACACAATGTGCTGCCACGGTCTGTACGGTTGGTCAGTCACACAATGTGCTGCCAAGGTCTGTGTGGTGGGTCAGTCACACAATGTGCTGCCAAGGTCTGTGTGGTGGGTCAGTCACACAATGTGCTGCCACGGTCTGTGTGGTGGGTCAGTCACACAATGTGCTGCCAAGGTCTGTACGGTTGGTCAGTCACACAATGTGCTGCCACGGTCTGTACAACTGGCCTGTGGAGGGTCGCCCCCTCCCCTCGGCCTGTGTGTGCCCTGCTCCACCCACGGGAGACCCGGGGTACGTGCCCAGGACAACGGGAAGGGCGCGTCCTCCGAACCCCCTCCTCACAAGCCTTTTGAAAGCGACCGCCATTCACCGCCGCCAATGTGTTCCGGGCTCCATCGCCAGGGCGGCGCCATTGTGCCTTTGTGACGGTGTCGCCATCTAGCGGCGCGGTTGCTAAGGAAGCGACGACTCCTGGCATTCATTGCGTCATCAATATTATGCAGGTTGTGGTGCGGTCAGACCAGGGCAGAGGGGATCGTGAGAGGGAGGGGCGAGCGGGACGCTGTGGGGGAACTGAGCGGGACGCTAGGGAGGGGCAGTGGAGGGGTGCCAGGGAGCCTGAAGCTTTTGGCCTTTCTGGGGTGGTCCACCGTCAATGGTTATTGTAGGCCGGCAGTCAGAGATGGTTGTTGTGTCGTTAGTTCAGTCTATGTTTGTTGGCTTGTCTCCTGAGACAGAGACGCAGAGAGCACGAGGGGAGAGTGAGACACAACGAGAGAGAAAAAAAAGATGGAAGAGAAGTGAGTGTGGGTGAGAGAGGGAAAGACATATTCACGGGGTGCTGGCAGCTCGATGGCTGCGTGCCTTCTATGCCATTGCAGAGGGTATTGGAGGACAGGTTCCGGTTTCGGTTAAGCCAGTATACACACAGCCTTGTCGGCGGTGAATAACACGGCAGCCGAGGCAATGGAGTCGACCGAGAGTCCCTGACACGGACACGCCGCCCGGGCACCAGGCAGGCTGCTTCTGGCGGATACGGAAAAACACGATGTAGAGAAAAGATACGGGGAGGGGGAGGGAGGGGGAGGTGGGCGGGGGTGCAGGGCGGTGGGAGGGGGGGGGGGGGTGAAGGATGGCAGGATGTGAACGGTGGGGGCCAGGAGGGTGGAGGGGTGTACTCAGGTCTACGGGACAGGGAGAGGGAGCGTGCCTCACAGCTCAGCGTGGGTATCCCTCCCATGCCAGCCATTCACTAGGGTGGGCCTCTCCCGTTCGTCTAACGCTCCATGGTATTGATCGTCACCCAGCTCCCTGCTGCCTACCTCACCCCACCCCCCTACTTCTCACCCCACACTCTGTTCTCCCATTTCCTTTACTCCTAACATCCTCTCCCCACTGTCTCATCTCCACTCTCACCGAGACTCGCTACCCCCTCCCTCCCCCATGCCACCAAACCAAAACCCAACCCCAAATCTCCCTCACCCCCCACCCTCACGGTTACCGGCAGTTGCTCCTCTAGATTGAACGGCTCTGCCACGGCAGGACACCCGCCCGGACGGGAGGCTCGCACAGGGGTTTCCCCGGGGCAAGCGATGTCACTGCCGAATTAGGTCAGGCCAGATCCGACGTCCGGACAGTGGGACCAGGGGACAGTCGGACGCACAGGATACCGAGTTACCGACTGGGGCACGATCCGGTGTAAA
The DNA here is from genome assembly GCA_964019135.1 of Arenicola marina. Taxonomy (NCBI): domain Eukaryota; kingdom Metazoa; phylum Annelida; class Polychaeta; family Arenicolidae; genus Arenicola; species Arenicola marina. Next base: position 7,319,412 of record OZ025258.1, read on the forward strand.
GTCTGGCGCCATCTCCCTTGCACTGATGCCAGTCTTGTCGAGCAGAACAGTCGCCATCCACTCAGCCAGTCAGCCCGCCCGCCTGTCAGCTAGCAGGCCGGTCCGTTCCCCCAGCTGAGGTGGCGAGCCAGTCAGTCAGTGAGTCAGTAGTCGGACTGTCAGTGACGGTGGCGACAGTGGCGACAGTGCTGCCGGTTGCGGATAGCGTTCTGTGGTGGCAGTGAGCGATAAAAGGGAGGATATACACACGCATGGCGCCCCCAACACGCCTTGTGTAGTGAGAACGAGAGACGTCTCGTATCATAGAGGACTTATCACCTCTTCCTACGCCGCTGTCACTTCCCACCTACCCACGTGGCCCTGATCCTGCCGCCGAGGACGGCCAGGGAGGGAGAGAGGGAAGGCAGGGAAAAAAAAAGCATCGCACCCCCACCACACAATCTCCCACCCATCCCGCCCGCCACTGCCCCAGAGCAGCCTACCAGCCAGAGAACTAGCCAATCAACCAGCAGCCACTCCCCCAGGCAAGGACCCAGCCAGCCACCTACCCCCTCCTCCCCGCGTGTGTGAGCGGTCAGCGCCTGTTATGCCGACCGACCTCTGCTTGTCATACAACATCAACAGCCTGATTGCTTACTAATAACAAGGCTATCGAGGGGAAAATCCTGCGCCGGGATACAGAGCGTCGGTCAGTGGTCGATCGGCTGTGCTTGCTGCGCTTGAAGGACAACCGCCGCCATCGCCGCCGCCAGAGTGTGAATGGTATGCACTCACAGCGCTCTCTATCTCTCGCGCGCGCGTTTTCCCGCCGCCCTCCTCTTGTCGTCTGCTCCTCGACGTTTCCCGCGTAATTGCGTACGGAGCGTTCATCCTCAGTCGCGTGCGGCTCGCGTGGGTCTGCTATCACCGGAAGTGCAACTCGTTGTCGTGACCGCGGTTAGCAGGCTTCCGGTCGGGTAGAGCCCACGTGGTGTCAGCTCGCCCTGTACCTGCTGTCCCTGACGAGTACGGTCTGCTTGTAGCAATCCCTGGCCGAGATATCACGTTGCGACATCTATCAGAAAACATTGAAGGGAAAACTTACAAAACGCTTGTTACTCGGCATGAATGCACCGTGAGAACCATGTCCTAGGAATATCATCGTACATGTGATCACCAACAGTTGTGAGCAGCACACGCGGCCTACAACCTGAATACTCAACGTATGACCAACGCATCAACGCAATGTGAGGTTTATTATTGCTATCGTTCCGGATTCGCGCAATCCCGTGATATAAGAGTCTTACATGTTAGACACCGGATTTCTGGATATATTGCGTGTGTTTTGAGATTCGTTCGTTGCGTTTGTCACGTGGTGCAATATCGTCGCGTCTACACGTGGTCGCCTGGTGCCCGGTGGCTGGTGTCCGGGGAGGCTGGTTCCCCGGTCACTGTGTCCGTTGGCACCGTCCCGCTCTCCGTCTCTGTGGCTCAATTTGTCGGTTAAATTGGTTGCGTAAGCCACGCTGCAGTCAGTTTCTGCAGGCACCCCCCTCCGGCCTGGCCCCCCTCCCCGTCGGAGTCCGTGGCGGACATGGCTCCAGACAGTGGCAATGACAGGAGCTCAACGTTGCCGCTGGCCAGCAGGGGTTAGGTTGCCATAGAGACTGTGTACAAACTCGGGATAACGCCGATAGCGCTCCACCCCCGAAGAGAAATCTGTTTGTTCATTGATGACGTGCAAAAGAATGAGAAAGAGGTGGAAAAGAAGGAGAGACAGAAGAGACAAACCGAGGAGGAGGGGAAATACTTAACAAAGTTATAATTACCTGTCAGCGCCTGTGCGTGGGTCTTTATTTTCTTCTTCTTCAAGACCGCCTTCTCGGTGTTTACATTGTGTGATAGCTGTCATCTTGAGGACCAGAAGCTCTCGGCACACCCCCACCCCCACCGACCCCCTTCCCCTCCCCGCGCCCCGCCCCGTCCCACGGCGCCCCACCGTCACCCCCACCGACACCGCCCCACCCCCATCCCCAACGACACCGCCGGTTCTTCTATCCGGGATCAGGCTACGAGCGCACGAGCGCAATCTCGAGGACGCTAGCGCCTCCTGGTGGACACCATGAGGCGGCCCGTGGCGTGCTGCCGCTACTGTTACCCTGGAGACCCGTGCTCTCTGGATTTCTCTGGAATAGACTGACACGCCTGGGGATCGGGATACACTCCTCCATCCCGCCTGCAGCCCATGACGGTAAGCCCTATTACCATCTTCATTATGGGTGGCGGGGTATGTGGCGTAACCCAAGGGAGTAAATATATATGTATCCGATGTTTACTGCAAATGCCATACCCTGCCCCGCCCATTCCTCCGCTTTGCCACCACCACCCCATACCTCCCAATAGCTCCCCCTTGCCCCCCTACCCCATAGCTCCTCTTTGCCACCCCCACCCCATAGCTCCCCCCCCCCCTCCAGTACGTAGCGCCTAGCTGATTCATCTCTATTACGACGATTATGAATATTGCTGTAGTCATGGAAAAATTATTTCGGGGTGGAGGCAAGGGAAAGGGAAAGGGAGTGGCGCAATCCTACGCCTCATCCCTCCCCTTCCCCGCCCCCTACCTCCTCCCCCCCGCCCCTTCACCCCCCCCCCAACCTACCCTCTATTCCTGCACCCTTCCCCGGCACACCTGCTCCCCCATTATCGCCCACTCAACCGCTATATTCCATCCTGTGTCTATACACATGCTGCGACTGGCCAGGCGAATCGCAGTGAGCAACATGAACTGACCACATGTGATTAACGATGGCTCTCTTGGTCAGGCAAGACTTCATCTTCAAGCGGGACTGCAACTTGTGTGGCAGTCAATCGCAGGAGGGGTGGGGCTGTGACCCCCCCCCCCCCCTCCGGCCATGAACGACCCCCGACCTCCCCTCACCCTCATGTGTCTCTCTATGTACGTTACTCAATAGATGAAGTGGAATGTGCGCCCCAGATATGTACATATTGTACACATAGTCATACACACGTGTACACCCATAGACCTACATACGTGTACAGCCATAGACCTACACACGTGCACAACCATAGACCTACATACGTGTACAACCATAGACCTACATACGTGTACAACCATAGACCTACATACGTGTACAACCATAGACCTACATACGTGTACAACCATAGATTTACATACGTGTACAACCATAGACCTACATACGTGTACAACCATAGACCTACATACGTGTACACATATAGGCTTACACGAGGTGGGTCACTATTAACCCCAGAGCATGTCCCACGTCAGGAATCAACCCATCGCATCTAAGTGTTTTCTTCTCTAACACCACTTGCTGCTCGAAGATTAAATACCTCAGCACCACTAGACACCCCAGTCCTACGCCTCATCCCTCCCCTTCCTCGCACCCCCCCCCCCCTAAGCCTCCCCCTCCCCCCCCCCCCCCCGCCCCCTGGCGGCGAAGCTTTCGGGTGCACCAGGCCGGGACGTGTTTCCTGCTCAATAATAGATCCGCTCCCAGTAGGAGAAACCACCCTGTTTGGTGCCCCCCGCCCCCCTCCTTCCACCTCAGCCCCCGCACCTCGTTTGGCCGTCATCAGGCACCCTTCGTCTCCCCCTGGCGCCCTCTCCCCTCCCTGCCCGCACCGGCGCCGGCACCCACGCTGGCCCCGCCATCACCCCTCACCTCCGCACCCGCCCACCGCCCCTTAACCCCAGTACCCTTGCAGTGCACCCTAATCAGACACATATAGCTAATAAAGGGAGCGCCTTCGTGCATCCGCATGTCGTCAACAACCATGGCTCGAAGACATGGCGATACAGTCGGTGTAACCCCCCCCCCCCTCCCACCCCGTCACCCTCGCCACCTACCTCTTGTTCATTCCCCATCCCTCCTGCCATCCGGCACCTCTTGCTCGCTGCGTTCACACCCCCCCCCTCCCCACTGTCCGTGCTCTCTCAATCCCCCCCCCTCCCCACTGTCCGTGCTCTCTCAATCCCCCCCCTCCCCACTGTCCGTGCCCTCTCAATCCCCCCCCTCCCCACTGTCCGTGCTCTCTCAATCCCCCCCCTCCCCACTGTCCGTGCTCTCTCAATCCCCCCCTCCCCACTGTCCGTGCCCTCTCAATCCCCCCCCTCCCCACTGTCCGTGCCCTCTCAATCCCCCCCCCTCCCCACTGTCCGTGCTCTCTCAATCCCCCCCTCACCACTGTCCGTGCCCTCTCAATCCCCCCCCTCACCACTGTCCGTGCCCTCTCAATCCCACTCCCATCCTCCCGCTCGCTTCTTCCCTGTGAGCATCGACGTCCCTTCCTTCTCATTATGCCCCTCCCCCTCTCCGCTCTGCCCCCCCTCTCCGCTCTGTCCCCCGCCCCCCTATCCGCTCTGTCCCTCCCCCTCCTCACTCTGTCCCTCCTCCTCTCCGCTCTGTCCTTTCCACAACCCACCCACCCCACCTCCTTACCTCCATAAGCAACGGTTGATTCAGGAGGGTTCATTGAACTCAGTCACCCTCTCTTCAAGAAGGTTACCATCATTGTCAAAGATTGTCATTCAGTGATGACCTGCTACAGATATTGCACCACTTCTGGTTCAGTCTTTCCCTTTATATCTTTTTTCACGGGTTGAAATCCAAATGATAATTCGCGTCTAAATCCTGAGGATACACGTATCAGAAGTGGGAAAGATACAGAACATGTCACCCGGATGACTTTCCCTCACATTCACCCATTGGTTACATATCTGCACACAGTCAGGCTGGCGTTGTCTGTCCATGCAGCGACATCAGACAGGCCATGCAGGGGCGGAGCCAGGAATTTGAAAAGGGGGCGGGGAATCCGGGTGCCCCCTGGACCCCCTCCTCTGGATCCGCCCTTGCCATGTGTATGTACTTGGCCATCACACTGACCACAGTCTGCATTCCCCAGACGACAGGGGGCGCTTCGGTCGTCCACCGCATGTTTCAAACTGTTGAGCGGTCTTCTCTGGCATTAACAGCCTGTGACTAGTGCATGTAATATAGGTTATAACGCGCCGGGAGCGCATACAGTGTATATACCTCCAGCAAACATGATGGCGTGCACACGCATTGGGCTAGTATTGCCAAATTAATAGGCATTGGTTGTTTTATTCAAAATATCGTAAATACGAAAGAAACTTGTCAACTTCTACTCTATGTAGCTACAAAACATGATGTGAATCTCATAAACTTGAATTATTATATGCGCCAATAGGAACTGAGTCATCTGTGCCTCAACTGGGCAAACGGCCGTGCGCATTACCCTCTCGGCCACCATGCGCTCCCCCCGCCTCGCATTGATGACCCAGGCTGTGCGGGGGGGCAGTTTGCTTACTGGTGACAGGATGCTCACTGGTGACAGGATGCTCACTGGGGGCAGGATGCTCACTGGGGGCAGGATGCTCACTGGGGGCAGGATGCTCACTGGTGGCAGGATGCTCACTGGTGGCAGGATGCTCACTGGTGGCAGGATGCTCACTGGTGACAGGATGCTCACTGGTGACAGGATGCTCACTGGTGGCAGGATGCTCACTGGGGGCAGGATGCTCACTGGTGAAAGGATGCTCACTGGGGGCAGGATTCTCACTGGTGACAGGATTCTCACTAGGGGTAGGATGCTCACTGGTGACAGAATTCTCACTGGGAGCAGGATGCTCATTGGGGGCAGGATGTTCACTGGTGAAAGGATGCTCACTGGGGGCAGGATGTTCACTGGTGACAGGATTCTCACTGGTGGCAGGATGCTCACTGGGGGCAGGATGTGCACTGGTGACAGGATGCTCACTGGGGGCAGGATGCTCACTGGTGGCAGGATGCTCACTGGGGGCAGGATGCTCACTGGGGGCAGGATGCTCACTGGTGGCAGGATGCTCACTGGGGGCAGGATGCTCACTGGTGGCAGGATGCTCACTGGGGGCAGGATGCTCACTGGTGAAAGGATGCTCACTGGTTACAGGATGCTCACTGGTGACAGGATGCTCACTGGTGACAGGATGCTCACTGGTGGCAGGATGCTCACTGGGGGCAGGATGCTCACTGGTGACAGGATGCTCACTGGGGGCAGGATGCTCACTGGTGACAGGATGCTCACTGGGGGCAGGATGCTCGCTGGGGGCAGGATGCTCGCTGGTGGCAGGATGCTCACTGGTGACAGGATGCTCACTGGGGGCAGGATGCTCACTGGTGGCAGGATGCTCACTGGTGACAGGATGCTCACTGGGGGCAGGATGCTCACTGGTGGCAGGATGCTTACTGGTGGCAGGATGCTCACTGGTGACAGGATGCTCACTGGTGGCAGGAAGCTCACTGGGGGCAGGATGCTCACTGGTGGCAGGATGCTCACTGGTGACAGGATTCCCACTAGGGGTAGGATGCTCACTGGTGACAGGATGCTCACTGGTGGCAGGATGCTTACTGGTGGCAGGATGCTCACTGGTGACAGGATGCTCACTGGTGGCAGGAAGCTCACTGGGGGCAGGATGCTCACTGGTGGCAGGATGCTCACTGGTGACAGGATTCCCACTAGGGGTAGGATGCTCACTGGTGACAGAATGCTCACTGGGGGCAGGATGCTCACTGGGGGCAGGATGCTCACTGGTGGCAGGATGCTCACTGGGGGCAGGATGTTCACTGGTGACAGGATGCTCACTGGGGGCAGGATGCTCACTGGTGGCAGGATGCTCACTGGGGGCAGGATGCTCACTGGTGGCAGGATGCTCACTGGTGACAGGATGCTCACTGGTGACAGGATGCTCACTGGGGGCAGGATGCTCACTGGGGGCAGGATGCTCACTGGGGGCAGGATGCTCACTGGTTACAGGATGCTCACTGGTTACAGGATGCTCACTGGTGACAGGATGCTCACTGGTGACAGGATGCTCACTGGTGGCAGGATGCTCACTGGGGGCAGGATGCTCACTGGTGGCAGGATGCTCACTGGTGACAGGATGCTCACTGGGGGCAGGATGCTCACTGGTGGCAGGATGCTCACTGGTGACAGGATGCTCACTGGGGGCAGGATGCTCACTGGTGGCAGGATGCTAACTGGTGACAGGATGCTCACTGGTGACAGGATGCTCACTGGTGGCAGAATGCTTACTGGTGGCAGGATGCTCACTGGTGACACGATGCTCACTGGTGGCAGGATGCTCACTGGGGGCAGGATGCTCACTGGTGGCAGGATGCTCACTGGTGACAGGATGCTCACTGGGGGCAGGATGCTCACTGGTGGCAGGATGCTCACTGGGGGCAGGATGCTCATAGGTGGCAGGATGCTCACTGGTGACAGGATGCTCACTGGGGGCAGGATGCTCACTGGTGGCAGGATGCTAACTGGGGGCCGGATACTCACTGGGGGCAGGATGCTCACTGGTGGCAGGATGCTCACTGGTGGCAGGATGCTCACTGGTGGCAGGATGCTCACTGGTTACAGGATGCTCACTGGTGACAGGATGCTCACTGGTGACAGGATGCTCACTGGGGGCAGGATGCTCACTGGTGACAGGATGCTCACTGGTGGCAGGATGCTCACTGGTTACAGGATGCTCACTGGGGGCAGGATGGTCACTGGGGGCAGGATGCTCACTGGGGGCAGGATTCTCACTGGTGACAGGATGCTCACTGGGGGCAGGATGCTCACTGGTGGCAGGATGCTCACTGGTGACAGGATGCTCACTGGGGGCAGGATGCTCACTGGTGGCAGGATGCTCACTGGTGACAGGATGCTCACTGGGGGCAGGAAGCTTACTGGTGACAGGATGCTCACTGGTGGCAGGATGCTCACTGGTGGCAGGATGCTCACCCGTGACAGGATGCTCACTGGTGACAGGATGCTCACTGGGGGCAGGATGCTCACTGGTGACAGGATGCTCACTGGTGACAGGATGCTCACTGGGGGCAGGATGCTCACTGGTGGCAGGATGCTCACTGGTTACAGGATGCTCACTGGTGACAGGATGCTCACTGGGGGCAGGATGCTCACTGGTGGCAGGATGCTAACTGGTGACAGGATGCTCACTGGTGACAGGATGCTCACTGGTGGCAGGATGCTTACTGGTGGCAGGATGCTCACTGGTGACAGGATGCTCACTGGGGGCAGGATGCTCACTGGTGACAGGATGCTCACTGGGGGCAGGATGCTCACTGGTGGCAGGATGCTAACTGGTGACAGGATGCTCACTGGTGACAGGATGCTCACTGGTGGCAGGATGCTTACTGGTGACAGGATGCTCACTGGTGGCAGGATGCTCACTGGTGGCAGGATGCTCACTGGTGGCAGGATGCTCACTGGTGGCAGGATGCTCACTGGTGACAGGATGCTCACTGGGGGCAGGATGCTCACTGGGGGCAGGATGCTCACTGGTGGCAGGATGCTCACTGGGGGCAGGATGCTCACTGGTGGCAGGATGCTCACTGGGGGCAGGATGCTCACTGGTGGCAGGATGCTCACTGGTGACAGGATGCTCACTGGGGGCAGGATGCTCACTGGGGGCAGGATGCTCACTGGTGGCAGGATGCTCACTGGTGACAGGATGCTCACTGGTGACAGGATGCTCACTGGGGGCAGGATGCTCACTGGTGACAGGATGCTCACTGGGGGCAGGATGCTCACTGGTGGCAGGATGCTCACTGGTGACAGGATGCTCACTGGGGGCAGGATGCTTACTGGTGACAGGATGCTCACTGGTGACAGGATGCTCACTGGTGGCAGGATGCTCACTGGGGGCAGGATGCTCACTGGTGGCAGGATGCTCACTGGTGGCAGGATGCTCACTGGTGGCAGGATGCTCACTGGTGACAGGATGCTCACTGGTGACAGGATGCTCACTGGTGACAGGATGCTCACTGGTGACAGGATGCTCACTGGTGACAGGATGCTCACTGGTGACAGGATGCTTACTGGTGACAGGATGCTCACTGGGGACAGGATGCTCACTGGGGGCAGGATGCTCACTGGGGGCAGGATGCTCACTGGTGGCAGGATGCTCACTGGTGGCAGGATGCTCACTGGTGACAGGATGCTCACTGGTGACAGGATGCTCACTGGTGACAGGATGCTCCTGTCACCAGTGAGTGTGTTGAGACACGGTTACATCACCCTGTGTTGTGTTCATCCTGTGTTATATTCACCCTGTGTTATATAACCCCGTGTTATATTCACCCTGTGTTATATAACCCCGTGTTATATTCACCCTGTTATATAACCCCGCGTTATATTCACCCTGTGTTATATAACCCCACGTTATATTCACCCTGTGTTATATAACCCCGCGTTATATTCACCCTGTGTTATATAACCCCGTGTTATACTCACCCTGTGTTATATAACCCCGTGTTATATTTACACTGTGTTATGGTGTAAATGTTATGTTATGTGTTATATAACCCCGTGCTATATTAACTCTGTGTTATATAACCCCGTGTTATATTCACCATGTGTTATATAACCCCGTGTTATATTCACCCTGTGTTATATAACCCCGCGTTATACTCACCCTGTGTTATATAACCCCGCGTTATACTCACCGTGTTATATAACCCCGTGTTATACTCGCCCTGTTATATAATCCCGCGTTATACTCACCCTGTGTTATATAACCCCGTGTTATACTCATCCTGTGTTATATAACCCCGCGTTATATTCACCCTGTGTTATATAACCCCGTGTTATATTCACTCTGTGTTATATAACCCCGTGTTATATTCACCCTGTGTTATATAACCCCGTGTTATACTCACCCTGTTCACCCTTGGGTATAATAACCATGCTGTCTCGCCCTGGACGAGATCAGGAAAGACGCCCCGAGATTTACGCTTGGGGCGGACGTCGCCGCAACGAACGTACAAGTCCATCCGTCTCGCGACCACCGCCCGTCTTCATGTTGTCAAGGCAACAGCTGTACCCGGGGCCGCTGTGGCGTCGTGGTGGTCCTCCCGTCGTCACCGCTCCTCCCCCTCCCTCCACCCCACCCCACAGCCTCCCTCGCAGTTGGTTCAGAAAGGCAGGGTGCGGGACACTGTGTAGTTCCATGGAGACCGTGGGTGGGTGGGTGGGTGTGGGTGGTGGGGGAGGGGGCATGGGGGGGGGGGGGACCCCACCGTCCCCAGTCAACACACACACCCCAATAGAACCCCCGACAGAGAGAGAGGGCGAGAGGGGGAGAGAGTGAGGGAGGGCCCCACTTTTCGATTGATTTCTGCGCCAGTGACGTTGCAGGGATTTCATATAACAGGGCAGAGCCTCCAACCAGATCCCCCGTGCTAACTATACCGCATAACCGCGTGCATAATACCCCCGCCCACCCCCACCCCCAACTCCTCCATGGGGAAGGGTTTTCACGACAAAGTGCGCGGCGATGGAGGGTGGGGGTGAAAGGGGGTGGTGGGGGATGCGAGAACGGAATGACAAAAACAAGACAGCTCTAGACGGTGGATGTGATATAAATATGCATTTCGGTACCAAGTAACTAATCAATACCCGCCCCTTGCCGAGGCTAGGACAGGTGCGCAACTAAGCAAGGCACTTAGATCGGGGGGTGGGGGCACACGGGCGGCCACCACAGCAAAGGTGGCTGGGTCCTGGGGGCGCCTGGAACATGTACTGAACAGATACATGCCTACGCAGATGTCTGCAGAACAGATGTGTAATTATGCATATATATACAGAACATGTATATATATGTGCATATAAATACAAAACAGATACAGGAATCAATATCTTATGCAGAACAGATGTATGCATGCATCTATGTATGTAGAACAAATGTATGCTTAAGCAGAAAATATGCATGCCTATGCAGATATGTATGTAGAACAGATGTTTGCTTATGTGTATGCATAGCAGATGTATGTCTAAACATATAAGTTTGCAGCACCAAGTATGCAGACGTATGTTACACATATGTTGATAGTGCGTATTTAGGTTACACTTATGTGCACATGTATCCAGAACCGATGCTGGCAAAGCCATGTACATTTTAACACAAAGCACATGCAGGCAATGGCATATACATGTGTATAAGAAGCAGATGTAGACAATGCCAGACACATTGGCACACATAGCAGATGTAGGCAATGCCATTAACATTTGTATGCAGAACGAGCTTATGGGTTCATTGGTCGTCAGGCTAAGTTAATTGTTAATTTAGCTTTGACAATATCAATATACAGCTAAATTCTTAAAGTTTTTTTCTCAAAATTCCTACTCCAGTGACGCCTAACGACAATGATCATATTTATTATTATCCGAAGTGTGTGTGTGTGGTTGAGGATGGGGCGTGTGAGGGTGTTGGGTGAGGGGTATGTGAGGGTGGTGGGTGAGGGGTATGTGAGGGTGGTGGGGAGGGGTTGTTTGAGGGTGGTAGGAGAGGTGCGTGTGAGGGTGTTGGGGAGGGGCGCGTGAGAGTGGCGGGGGAGGGGCGTGTCAGGGTAGCGGGGGAGGGGGGTGTGAGGGAGGTGGGGGAGGGGCGTGTGAGGGTGGTTGGGGAGGGGCGTGTGAGGATGGTGGGGGAGGGGCGTATGAGGGTGTTTGGGGAGGCGCGTATGAGGTTGGTGGGGGAGGGGCGTGTGATGGTGGCAGGGGGGGGGGCTTTTGAGGGTGGTGGGGGAGGGGCCTGTGGGAGTGGTGGGGGAGGGGCTTGTGGGAGTGGTGGGGGAGGGGCTTGTGGGGGTGGTGGGGAAGGGGCGTGTGAGGATGGTGGGGGAGGTGCGTGTGAGGGTGGTGGGGGAGGAAGTTAATGATACGTTGATTCACCCATCTGTCGCTTGACAACAAAATTACGTGATTTTTGTGGCGGTAAGACCATCTAACAGCACCCACAGCACCCACCCCGCCCACCCACCCTACCCGCACACTGGCGCCGCGCCGTGAGATCTATGGGCGACGGGTACCTGCATAATTCACCGCCATGATGACCGCTATCATTAGCCGTATCACGGCACCGCGCAACAACCCGGCAACATGCGCATTGATCTCGTCTAAAACCCTAACAGGTGTTCCCTCCTTTATTATCGCCCGCCGCCACGTGGCAAGCGGCACGCGTATACGTAGTCTACGTAGTCTCGCGTGACGTGTGCGCGAGGTGATTTACGGCGGGACATTCCAGGTGTGACTTTAATGTTACAGCCGTCGGCTGCGAGAGAACCACACGGTGACACCCTCGATAAGTTTACGGTCCGTTTATATCCCCCCTGGATGTCCTATGGCCACTGCAGCAGTGAAAGCGGGTAGCATATGATGATCTGAGTCATAACTCTGAAGGATGAAGGCCGATCGCATTTTAAATATTATTTCAGCATTATTGGTTTCGTAAAAAAATTATTTACATTAATAACTACGCATGCGCAATGGCTTAATTGTGGCTCATATATAGATGACACGAGACACATGTTCAAATAGGCATCCAGGCACGTGCACTGGCGGACCTGGTGGTGTCCATGGGGACCCGCCCCCCCCCCCCCTCCCCCGCCTCCCATCTCCCCTCTCCCACAGCGTAGGAGCCATTTTTAAATACACAATGGACCGCAGGTTATCATGTTAACCAATCCCCGATTTTTCCGAGAGGTAACGCCAACCAAAATGAACGCTCACCCCCCCGCCACCGTCCAGTGTCACAATTCAGTCAACCTGCTACCCATCCATTCAAAAGTTACATCAATACAAATGACCAACAAATGATGTACATATCCAATTAATTGTATTCAGAGTGACACAATCCCCCGCCTTGATGACAATCCCCGTACCCTGGAGATATATGCGTATATGTGACACCGCTAAGCCGACCCACCTTGCTGGTAGTCCGGCCTTCTCGTACGAAGCGAGACAACTTTTTGATGAGCAATTCCTTATGTCGTAACTACTTCCAAAGAAGTTGTGTCGGAGGATTTACCGGGCGAATTACTATGTGTCTCCCGGAGGGTGGCGCCGGCGGTGGACAAGGCCTGGGAAGATATACTGCCGCCGGTTTATTTCTCTCGTCCGTCCTTGTTAAGTTATAACGTGAGGCTCAGGAAGCTGTTTGGTCCTATTTGTTCCTCTCCGTGGAATGCCCCCCCCCCCATGTTATAAACTCCCTATACCTACCCCTAGTGCCGCCTGCCACCGTCCCCCCTGCCCATCCCTTCTCCCATTCTGCCCCGCCCGCCGCTCCCCCCCTCTCCCTTGGTCTCTCGACGACTCTCCCTCCCCCACACCTCCCTCTCCCCTCACTCTCCCTGTGACGAGATCGCCCACAACCCACGCCCCATGTCTCTCAGCCCCCTGCGTGGATGCCGGCCTAATGCCCCGGGGAGAAGCACCTTCATCCTCGGCGACTGAAGAAGAAGGGAAACTATATTATGTAAGGCAGTGTTCTTTGCCTTCTCGAGATGTCTGTTTTATACAGTCGTGTCTCAGTGAAGAGTATAAAGCAGCACTGAAAGGTGTTATCCGCGCAGACTTTATGGGCCGGCCCCTGGCTGCCGCAATCATCTGCCAGATGACACGTTCCCGGCGCCGGAGCCTGCGTCGTTGGAGCCTACTGTGGCGCGTGGGGCGTATGACGCGTGGGGCGTATGACGCGTGGGGCGTATGACACATACGTGGCTTGTGGCCAACTGGGGCATGTGACATGTGAGACATGTGGCCAACTGGGGCCTGTGACATGTGAGACCTGTGGCCTGCTGGGGCATGTGACATGTGAGACCTGTGGCCAACTGGGGCATGTGACATGTGAGACCTGTGGCCAACTGACGGGCGCGGCCTGTGGGATCTGGAACATGGGTCGTGTGCTCAGCCTAGACCTATAGCGTGCTGGGCGTGTGACCACCTGGGGCGTGTGGGGCTTGAGGCCAGCTGGGCCATGTGGCGTGTGGGGCTTGAGGCCAGCTGGGTCATGTGGCATGTGGGGCTTGAGGCCAGCTGGGCCATGTGGCGTGTGGGGCTTGAGGCCAGCTGGGGCGTCTGATATGTGGGACTTGAGGCCAGCTGGGGCATGTGGCATGTGGGGCTTGAAGCCATGTGGCGTGTAGGGCTTAAGGGCCGGCTGGACCATGTGGCGTGTGGGGCTTGAGGCCAGCGGGGCCATGTGGCGTGTGGGGCCTAAGGCCAGCTGGACCATGTGGCGTGTGGGGCCTGAGGCCAGCTGGGCCATGTGGCTTGTGGGGCTTGTGGCCTACTGGGGCCGGTAACCGGTTAACGCTGGACAACATCTTTATGACAATGGGATACACGCAGACAGGGACACAAAAACTAAGAGAATAGAAGCCCGACACGGATAGATTCGGTCGGAAGATCTCGCATGTTACAAGAAAAGCGACGGCCGAGTTTCTGACTTTGGTAGCAGGTCAGCGCGGAAGGCCGGCGGAATAAGAACACCAAAAGATGCAATTATTATATCAGGTTTTATGGGATCCGGGTGGCGAGGTGTCACGCGGTTAAAGCTCGTTGAAGTTTCTCAATTGCCTCCAGACCCCAGCTGGCCGCAGATTTGATCTATCGGTATCATTGCAATATCGTCCGCGGAATTATCTGTGGCACTCCCTTGATCTTAGGGACGCCTACAACATCCTTCACACGACTGATATGCAGCAGGCTTATGGCTTGGCTAGAGGCCGCTGGGGCGATGTGAGGGCAACGAGGACGCGTCATCCTTGCGTCTCCCAGTCCAGGCCTGCGTCCTCCTCATCCTCGCGTCTCCCAGTCCAGGCCTGCGTCCTCCTCATCCTCGCGTCTCCCAGTCCAGGCCTGCGTCCTCCTCATCCTCGCGTCTCCCAGTCCAGGCCTGCGTCCTCCTCGCCCTCGCGTCTCCCAGTCCAGGCCTGCGTCCTCCTCACCCTCGCGTCTCCCAGTCCAGGCCTGCGTCCTCCTCACCCTCGCGTCTCCCAGTCCAGGCCTGCGTCCTCCTCACCCTCGCGTCTCCCAGTCCAGGCCTGCGTCCTCCTCATTCTCGCGTCTCCCAGTCCAGGCCTGCGTCCTCCTCACCCTCGTGTCTCCCAGTTCAGGCCTGCGTCCTCCTCATCCTCGCGTCTCCCAGTCTAGGCATGCGTCCTCCTCATCCTCGCGTCTCCCAGTCCAGGCCTGCGTCCTCCTCATCCTCGCGTCTCCCAGTCTAGGCATGCGTCCTCCTCATCCTCGCGTCTCCCAGTCCAGGCCTGCGTCCTCCTCATCCTCGCGTCTCCCAGTCCAGGCCTGCGTCCTCCTCATCCTCGCGTCTTCCAGTCCAGGCCTGCGTCCTCTTCATCCTCGCGTCTCCCAGTCCAGGCCTGCGTCCTCCTCATCCTCGCGTCTCCCAGTCCAGGCCTGCGTTCTCCTCATCCTCGCGTCTCCCAGTCCAGGCTTGCGTCCTCCTCACCCTCGCGTCTCCCAGTCCAGGCCTGCGTTCTCCTCATCCTCGCGTCTCCCAGTCCAGGCCTGCGTCCTCCTCATCCTCGCGTCTCCCAGTCCAGGCCTGCGTCCACCCCATCCTCGCGTCTCCCAGTCCAGGCCTGTGTCCTCCTCATCCTCGCGTCTCCCAGTCCAGGCCTGCGTCCTCCTCATCCTCGCGTCTCCCAGTCCAGGCCTGCGTCCTCCTCATCCTCTAGTGGGATTGTGTTTCTTTACCCCCGGCTCTCTATCTCGTTGTCTCTCCCTCTTCCCTCTCTCCCTCTCTCTATCTCACCTTCTCTCTCTCTCGTTTCCCCTCTCTCCCTCTCTCTATGTTGCTGTCAAGGCGTCTCGGAGCCATCACAAGCTCTGTGGTTCCCCCCTGTCTGTAATAGGCGGTATCGCCCATGTTTGCACCATACAGTATCCCATTGTTTGCACCATACAATATCCCATTGTTTGCACCAGACGGTATCGCTTCTATTTGTACCAGACAATATCGCTTCTGTTTGAACCAGATAATATCGCTTCTGTTTGTACCAGACGGTATCGCTTTTGTCTGCACCAGACAATATTGCTGCTGTTTGTGCAAGTCGGTATCGCTTCTTTTTGTACCAAACACTATAGCTTGTGTTTGTACAAGTCGGTATCGCTTCTTTTTGTACCAAACACTATAGCTTGTGTTTGTACCAGACAATATCACTTCTGTTTGTACCAGACGGTATCGCTTCTGTTAGTACCAGACAATATCGCTTATGTTTGTACCAGATGGTATCACTTCTGTTTGTACCAGACGGTATCACTTTTGTTTGTACCAGACACTATCGCTTCTGTTTGTACCAGACAATATCACTTATGTTTGTACCAGATGGTATCACTTCTGTTTGTACCAGACACTATCGCTTCTGTTTGTACCAGACGGTATCGCTTCTGTTTGTACCAGAGACTATCGCTTATGTTTGTACCAGATGGTATCACTTCTGTTTGTACCAGACACTATCGCTTCTGTTTGTACCAGACAATATCACTTATGTTTGTACCAGATGGTATCACTTCTGTTTGTACCAGACACTATTGCTTCTGTTTGTACCAGACGGTATCGCTTCTGTTTGTACCAGACAATATCGCTTATGTTTGTACCAGATGGTATCACTTCTGTTTGTACCAGACACTATCGCTTCTGTTTGTACCACACAATATCACTTTTGTTGGTACCAGACGGTATCGCTTCTGTTTGTACCAGACGGTATCGCTTCTGTTTGTACCAGACGGCACTGTTTACACAGGCCGAACGAAGCCACTCCGCAAGGTTAGCTGCAGGACTTGTCAAGTAAGGCTACTTTGCAACCGCGCGGCCAATACCCCAGCTTTCCACACCCTGGAACCTACACCCGGGCACCCGCCCAACCCCAGCATCTGCCACGATACTTATATTTTACTTTTTTTTCATTCGCCGCAGGGATCGCCGTCCTCTGTTTGTAATACCGTTATCCTACTATAGTAAGGAGACGGCGAGAGACAATGACAGTCCGGCTGTTTATATATGCCTCGTCACGTGTCACCCATAGGCTTGTAGGGACGCTGATTCCCACCTGCCCCCCACCCCCGCCCACCCGCTCACCCTGCTGTCCCCCTGCCCCCCTGCCCCCTCCCCTCCCCTTTCTCGAATCAGGTACACTCACCCCCGACCACACCCCTGTCATGTCTGCTGAGCCGCCGGTCTATGTCCACGAGACAGGAGCGCCGGCTGCCCCGGGGCGGGTGGGGGTGGGGGGGTCAGTCTGGCCCTGTACGGACTGATGTAATGTGACATGAGAGGAGGGGACTAGCTAAGGCCTGGAAACAGGGGAGCTTTAAGCGTGATTGCCCGGTCCGCCCAGGAGGGTAACATACGCCCCCCCCCCCTCCCGCCCTCCCTCACCTCCTCATCCTCCCACTGGCCACCTTCCCCACCACCACGCCTCATTTACAACGTCCCTCCCCACCCTCCTCCACCCATCTCTTACCACCGTCCGCCCCCCCCCCCACTCAGTACCTCCATCAATATCAGCACGCCCCCCCCAACATATTCCCCCAGCCGTCCCCTAACCCCACACGGCACCATTACCACCCACTTGACTCCAGTTCTTACGGACATCCATCGCTGTAGGTAGCGCATTAGCGGCCGCAATGTCACGCGGTACATAATCCATAAGGCGACTAAACCCTCCTGACACCTTGTCAAAAGAGGGGCCGGAGCCAGCCATCCGAGACTGTGGTCCTTTGGTGGTAGGAGGGTGGGGGGGGGGGGGGGTGGAGGGAGTCCGCTTACCTTGGGACGTGTGTGAGAGACTGGACGCCATTATGTGGGTGGGGGGAGGGTGGGGGGTGAGGCGCTCGGGGTTGGGTGAGAGTGGGGTTGAGGGGGAGGCGCTCGGGGTGGGGTGACAGTGGGGGTGGGGGTGAGGGGGGAGGCGCTCGGGGTGGGGTGAGGGGGGAGGCGCTCAAGGTGGGGAGAGGGGGGGGGGGGTGAGGGGTCGAGCTCGGGGCGGGGTGAGGGGGAGGCGCTCGAGGTGGGGTGAGGGGGGAGGCGCTAGGGGTGGGGTGAGGGTCGGGGGTGAGGGAGGAGGTCTTGGCTAAGGACAGCATGGTAATGAAGTCTTGGATGTCTACAGGAAGGGAATCTGCCCCCCGCAGATGTCACCGAGAGACTGTCGACAGACATCTGCTGTAGGGTCTACAGCCCGCTACTAGCAAGTGGCGCTGCATGCGCATTCCCACCCCCGAAGATAGATCTGACCGGGACGGTTCCTGTACAGTCGATTGCGGTGGCAGGATAATATTTTATTAGACGACAGGTAAAATAATAGTTTATATTATTATTACCCTGAGCAGGACGGTTTTGGATGGTCGCGGAAACCTTAATAAGATAAAAGAAAGAAATGTTATTAAAAGAAAATTATCTATATCATATTATAAATCTACAACTAACTATAGATTTGTTTTATAAATTTAGTTTGATAAATGTGTTACGTGTCGGCACATATGTTTCACACTTATGCGCCCCCCTCCCCCCATACCTTATTAGATATGTTGGTACTGATTCTGTATGAATCATTTCATGCCATCGACTGATGTAGTAAGATGCTGCATTTAAGTGGCGAACGTTTAGGGTATGTCACTTTTCATATCCCTGACATCATGCACTTTTGTGAAGAGAGATCAATCGACATGCACTCTGTCTTGTTTGCACTCCTGGCGACGCCTGGCGAGGAAAACGAAGACTTATTTGTGGGCGCTATTTTCTTTGGCAGGCAGATGATTGCATTTACCTTGCAAAAAGTCACAACGGTGGCAAGACAGTGACAGCATGGTGCGAAACTAATTGTCCGCTCAGTTTGATTATTCACGATCCCAGGTCAACGGCCATTGGAACAAGCGTTCGTACGACACTAAATTTAGACGTGAAGCTATAAATACATGCATTCACCGGTGCGTGTTTGACTTTGTCCCTTGACAGATCTTGACACATGCGGGAAAGCGTTGGGGGGGGGGAGGAGTTGGGGGTAGGGAAACAAGGATGGACGGGTGAGTGAGGGTTGTGGGGTGTGGGTTAGGGAGTTGTGGGGAGTGGGTGTGCATTGCGCGGTCGTCCTGTGGTTATGAGCAACAAACGGGGAGGGGGTGACTGCCGTAAGACAACCGACGCACGTGTCCCGTGCCGTCGCTGTTTGCTCGATAATCTCCAATGAAAGCAATAAAAAGTGAAGCAGAAGTTTTTTTCATTCGATCTCGCGTCGTGCTTCATCAACATTGCTGGCCAACGACAGCTCCTGGCGCCCCCACCTTCCTCCCCTTCCTCCCACCCCCCCTTGACTCCTATCCTCGCTGTGGTGGCACCGTTTTTTCATCCCGCCCACCCCACCACCCATCCACCCTTGAAATGACTGCTACCCATTCATCTTGGTCACCAAGGGTGGAAGGGTCGACCTCGCCCCCCCCCCTCCCCCCATCCCCCACCCCTTCCCGCCTGGCGCCAAGCCCACCTCGAGCATGTTGCCCTATCACCCCGATATGACTACCCGTCCCTCCCCCCCCCACTCCCCCCACCAATGCTATCCTACCGCGCCATAGTTGTCGCGAGGCGCGGCATGGGTGGCCTCCACGTCGTCACCCCACCTCACCACCACCCCACCCCACCCCACCCTACCTGCCCCGCACCCATACGTTTGGCAGCTGAAGGAGTGGTTGTCCATTCAACCACCCTCCCCACTAGTCACCCTCATCACCCCCCACCCCCCCCGCCACCTCCACCATATGGCCGACGTGACGAACCACTGTGACAATCCCAATATACTCTGTCCCCGAGATGATCTCTCCCAAATTCCCTCTACCCCTACACTGCCTCCCAGCCCCCACCCCTCCACCCCCACACTGCCTCCCACCCCACCCCCACCCCGTCCACCACACGCCAACCCCCGCCGCCTCGTCCCCAGCTAGCACTCTGATCGCTCGCGCAGACAATCACCCCCCCCCCTTCCCCACTCACCTCCGGGTTATTACTTTTAACCCCAACTCACCCCTCTCCCATTTGCCGCCTATCTTGGTCACCCTTCCCCCTTCCCCATCCCCTGCCCCTACCCACTCGTCCCCACATCCCTCATCCCCATCTCCCCCCCCCCCCCGCCCTGGCACACACATTCGGACCCCTCCCATTTCATATGCCACTTACGCAGTGTCAGGCAGTTTTGCTCATTACCGTGCCGTAGGATTGCAGAAGGTTTGCAGGCGGCCCCGTCAACAGACACAGAGTGGGTTATATAATCGATGGGCGGCCTTTTCTCCTCCGGCCTTCACTCTCTACGCCATCCTCTCCTCATCCACACCCTCCTCCTCTTTCATCCCCTCCTCCTCCCCCCTCTTCCTCCTCCTCATCCTCCTCCCCATCCTCCTCCTCCTCTCCCTCCTCCCGCCTCCTCCTCCCCATCCTTCTCCTTCACCCCTCCGCACTCCTCCTCCTTCTCCTCCCCCTCCTCCTCCTCCGTCTCCTCCTCCCCCTCCTCCTTCACCCCCTCGTCTCCCTCTTCCCCTTTCTTCCTCCTCCCCCTCCCCCTCCCCCTCCTCCTCCACCCCCTCTTCCTGCTTCTGTTTCTTCGCGCTCCTCACCGTCTCACCGTCCATAGTCTACATCACTAAAATAAGGAACTCAATACCCGTCGCCACTTCATACATACAGGTTTCTCCGTCCATTTTTACATATCTCACATGTCTCGACCATGGAAGACCTGGTTATCCTCTCGGTCTATTCATGTGCAACAGACATGTCTATTTCAGGAACATGCGATATTTGTGATAGGGAGTCGATATTGAAATTTTACACTTTACTCTAACTGTAGCTTCTGTCCCATTTAAAATGTGTTCGTAGTGCTGAACAAATTATGCTGATTTTATCGTTACATGAATCAACTGTGACCCAGGGATAAGAGATTATGTTTTATTTCGATCCCCAAATGTCATGGGTCTGCGCCCAAAAACAGTCCCACTTTGCATAAAGTGGAGACCACGTGGTGAACAGTTCCGTCATTACTTGGCATATCTCAGCCGTCAGCCCATATAAGGAATTAACACTGTCCTAGGGTATCTCCATATGATGGAGACATCGAGCGATAATAGATACATATACAGATATGGGTGGGTTGGTTCTGTGTTAAAGAAAGCAAACTAAATACAAAAGACTCATGGAACGGAAGAACGATCCCAAAACCCGGAGTAGGAATGGATAACCTCAAAACGTGCAATGTATAGAAGCGGAGGGAGGGGGAAGATTGGCCGAACGGCCCACTGAAGATTCAGTCGGGTCAGATGGCAGATGGGGAGGTAAGGGAGACATGGCCGTGTAAGGGAGACATGGCCGTGTAAGGGAGACATGGCCGTGTAAGGGAGACATGGCCGTGTAAGGGAGACATGGCCGTGTAAGGGAGACATGGCCGTGTAAGGGAGACATGGCCGTGTAAAGAAGACATGGCCGTGTAAGGGAGACATGGCCGTGTAACGGAGACATGGCCGTGTAAGGGAGACATGGCCGTGTAAGGGAGACATGGCCGTGTAAGGGAGACATGGCCGTGTAAGGGAGACATGGCCGTGTAAGGGAGACATGGCCGTGTAAAGAAGACATGGCCGTGTAAGGGAGACATGGCCGTGTAAGGGAGACATGGCCGTGTAAGGGAGACATGGCCGTGTAAGGAAGACATGGCCGTGTAAGGAAGACATGGCGGTGCAAGGGAGACATGGCCGTGTAAGGGAGACATGGCCGTGTAAGGGAGACATGGCCGTGTAAGGGAGACATGGCCGTGTAAGGGAGACATGGACGTGTAAGGGAGACATGGCCGTGTAAGGGAGACATGGCCGTGTAAGGGAGACATGGCCGTGTAAGGGAGACATGGCCGTGCAACGGAGACATGGCCGTGTAAGGGAGACATGGCCGTGTAAGGGAGACATGGCCGCGTAAGGAAGACATGGCCGTGTAACGGAGACATGGCCGTGTGAGGGAGACATGGCCGTGTAAGGGATACATGGCCGTGTAAGGGAGACATGGCCGTGTAAGGGAGACATGGCCGTGTAAGGGAGACATGGCCGTGTAAGGGAGACATGGCCGTGTAAGGGAGACATGGCCGTGTAAGGGAGACATGGCCGTGTAAGGGAGACATGGCCGTGTAAGGAAGACATGGCCGCGTAAGGAAGACATGGCCGTGTAACGGAGACATGGCCGTGTAAGGGAGACATGGCCGTGTAAGGGAGACATGGCCGTGTAAGGGAGACATGGCCGTGTAAGGAAGACATGGCCGTGTAAGGGAGACATGGCCGTGTAAGGGAGACATGGCCGTGTAAGGGAGACATGGCCGTGTAAGGGAGACATGGCCGTGTAAGGGAGACATGGCCGTGTAAAGGAGACATGGCCGTGTAAGGGAGACATGGCCGTGTAAGGGAGACATGGCCGTGTAAGGGAGACATGGCCGTCTAAGGGAGACATGGCCGTGTAAGGGAGACATGGCCGTGTAAGTGAGACATGGCCGTGTAAGGGAGACATGGCCGTGTAACGGAGACATGGCCGTGTAAGGGAGACATGGCCGTGTGAAGGAGACATGGCCGTGTAAGGGAGACATGGCCGTGTAAGGGAGACATGGCCGTGTAAGGGAGACATGGCCGTGTAAGGGAGACATGGCCGTGTAAGGGAGACATGGCCGTGTAAGGAAGACATGGCCGTGTAACGGAGACATGGCCGTGTCAGGGAGACATGGCCGTGTAAGGGAGACATGGCCGTGTAAGGGAGACATGGCCGTGTAAGGGAGACATGGCCGTGTAAGGGAGACATGGCTGTGTAAGGGGGACATGGCCGTGTAAGGGAGACATGGCCGTGTAAGGGAGACATGGCCGTGTGAGGGAGACATGACCGTGTAAAGGAGACATGGCCGTGTAAGGGAGACATGGCCGTGTAAGGGAGACATGGCCGTGTAAGGGAGACATGGCCGTGTAAGGGAGACATGGCCGTGTAAGGGAGACATGGCCGTGTAAGGGAGACATGGCCGTGTAAGGGAGACATAGCCGTGTAAGGGAGACATGGCCGTGTAAGGGAGACATGGCCGTGTAAGGGAGACATGGCTGTGTAAGGGAGACATGGCCGTGTAAGGGAGACATGGCCGTGTAAGGGAGACATGGCCGTGTAAGGGAGACATGGCCGTGTGAGGGAGACATGGCCGTGTGAGGGAGACATGGCCGTGTAAGGGAGACATGGCCGTGTAAGGGAGACATGGCCGTGTAAGGGAGACATGGCCGTGTAAGGGAGACATGGCCGTGTAAGGGAGACATGGCCGTGTAAGGGAGACATGGCCGTGTAAGGGAGACATGGCCGTGTAAGGGAGACATGGCCGTGTGAGGGAGACATGGCCGTGTAAGGGAGACATGGCCGTGTAAGGGAGACATGGCCGTGTAAGGGAGACATGGCCGTGTAAGGGAGACATGGCCGTGTAAGGGAGACATGGCCGTGTAAGGGAGACATGGCCGTGTAAGGGAGACATGGCCGTGTAAGGGAGACATGGCCGTGTAAGGGAGACATGGCCGTGTAAGGGAGACATGGCCGTGTAAGGGAGACATGGCCGTGTAAGGGAGACATGGCCGTGTAAGGGAGACATGGCCGTGTAAGGGAGACATGGCCGTGTAAGGGAGACATGGCCGTGTAAAGGAGACATGGCCGTGTAAGGGGGACATGGCCGTGTAAGGGAGACATGGCCGTGTAAGGGAGACATGGCCGTGTAAGGAAGACATGGCCGTGTAAGGAAGACATGGCCGTGTAAGGGAGACATGGCCGTGTAAGGGAGACATGGCCGTGTAAGGGAGACATGGCCGTGTAAGGGAGACATGGCCGTGTAAAGCAGACATGGCCGTGTAAGGAAGACATGGCCGTGTAAGGGAGACATGGCCGTGTAAGGGAGACATGGCCGTGTAAGGGAGACATGGCCGTGTAAGGGAGACATGGCCGTGTAAGGGAGACATGGCCGTGTAAGGGAGACATGGCCGTGAAAGGGAGACATGGCCGTGTAAGGGAGACATGGCCGTGTAAGGGAGACATGGCCGTGTAAGGGAGACATGGCCGTGTAAGGGAGACATGGCCGTGTAAGGGAGACATGACCGTGTAAGGGAGACATGGCCGTGTAAGGGAGACATGGCCGTGTAAGGGAGACATGGCCGTGTAAGGGAGACATGGCCGTGTAAGGGAGACATGGCCGTGTAAGGGAGACATGGCCGTGTAAGGGAGACATGGCCGTGTAAAGGAGACATGGCCGTGTAAGAGAGACATGGCCGTGTAAGGGAGACATGGCCGTGTAAGGGAGACATGGCCGTGTGAGGGAGACATGGCCGTGTAAGGGAGACATGGCCGTGTAAGGGAGACATGGCCGTGTAAGGGAGACATGGCCGTGTAAGGGAGACATGGCCGTGTAAGGGAGATCGTTGGTTGCTTCGCCAGGATAACTCCTTCATCCGTAATCCGTCCTGCCCTTTCCGACCGATAAGTCGCTGCGTCACCGACGTCCCCGCCCCTGCGACCACCCCGCCCCCTCATCCTGCGCCCGCCCCCGCCCTCGCTCCCTTAATACCCCCAACCCCTCCCCGCCCCATCTCTCCATGCGACAGTCATTTCATCGTAAAAGTAAGTCCTCCCCCCTTGCCCTACTTCCACACACATGTAGTTCCGCTACTTGCCGTCGATGGCGCTGGGCTGCCACCGCAGGACAGCCACGAGGGGGCGCCACTGAGTCCAACTCTGACTTCCCAACTGAGTCGCCTCCCGATTCTGTAGTCACCCCCCACTCCTGCCCCACCCACCCGTCACTATATTTCTTTATCCCGGGCCCCCCAGTCAAGGAGCCAGGGTATTACACATTGGCCACTCGGGCTAACAGGTCCCCCATCCCCCCCCCCCATTTCGCCCCCCATTGCTCCTCCCCCTCTTCGCCCCTCCCCCTTCCCCCACTACCCATCCCTCCCCTGAACCATCCACGCGATACTTGCAAAGAGTTTACCAGCTCACCCCATTGTCCCCCACCCTACCCTCTACCCCCACGCCACACCTTGGTGTTCCGCCCATTCCCCCGTGACCCCCCCCCCCTTCTCCCCACCACCAACCCATTAATTTTCCCTGCCGGCCACCCTTGCCACCTCCCTCCCCTCTTGTCCGCAAGAGGTGGCCTGACATGGGTCATGGCTAGTACGGTCCATCGGTCCGCACCCTACGGGGACTCCACCCCAGCCAGCCCGCTCGATAGCCAGGATGGCAGCCTCTTTATTATTATACCCCGCCATCCAGAACTCATCCTTACACCCGCAATCCTCTCTCTCCCACACATAAAAAGATACCCTGGCAGCCCTCCTCCCCCCCCCCCCCCCCGCAGCTCCCTCCCAATGACAAAAATGGCGGCCGTCCAATAGCAGTGACACGTGGCTGTCGAGGCGTGGCCCATAAGTTACATTTCTCTATCCAGCATGTGATGTAGCTTCAAAGAACCCATTATGGCAGCGGGCGACGCGCCGGCCATGCGACTGGTATAAAACGTTCCTTCGCTGGCCATGGTCCTGGCCCCCTAATGGGCAGCGGGAGGGTGGGCAGACGACCCCTGGGCCACAGCCTGGCCTCACTCTGGCCTCACATGGGTCATATCCTGGCCTCACCTTTGCCTCACCCTGGCCACACCCTTGCCACACCCTGGCCTAACCCTGGTGTCACCCTGGCCTCACCCATATCTCACCCTGGCCTCACCCTGGCCTCACCCTGGCCTCACCCTGACCACACACTGGCGACACCCTGGCCGCACCTTAGTCTCACCATGGTCACAGCCTGGCCTCATCCTGGCCTCACCCTGGCCACACCCTGGCCTCACCCTGGCCTCACCCTGGCCTCACCTGCCTCACCTGCCTCACCCTTGCTCTGTCTCGCTCTCGCGTTCTGTTTATCTCCAACCCTCTCTCCAAATACTGTTCTCATTCTTCATCTCATGTTTCTTCCCCTCTCTCCCTCGCTTTCTCTTCCCCCCGTCAATGGCTCCGGTGTTATTTGCTAACGGAGACGTAAGGGGCCTCAGAGGACCCAGGGGAAGTGGTGCTGACTGGGATAACTAAATACCGAACTGCTCTAATACCATCGAGTCGTTGACAGCGCGTTTGTTTTCAATTTTTTGGTTTTGGCCAAGGAACCAGGACTCCACTTCTTGGGATCCCGTGGTCACTCATCATATCCGCGCCATAGGCCATCACAGGCCATCATATCTCGCGCCATAGGCCATCACAGACCATCATATCTCGCGCCATAGGCCATCACAGACCATCATATCTCGCGCCATAGGCCATCACAGACCATCATATCTCGCGCTTTAGGCCATCACAGACCATCATATCTCGCGCCATAGGCCATCACAGACCATCATATCTCGCGCCATAGGCCATCACAGACCATCATATCTCGCGCTATAGGCCATCACAGGCCATCATATCTCGCGCCATAGGCCATCACAGGCCACCATATCTCGCGCCATAGGCCATCACAGGCCATCATATCTCGCGCCATAGGCCATCACAGACCATCATATCTCGCGCCATAGGCCATCACAGGCCATCATATCTCGCGCCATAGGCCATCGCAGGCCATCATATCTCGCCCCATAGGCCATCACAGACCATCATATCTCGCCCCATAGGCCATCACAGACCATCATATCTCGCGCCATAGGCCATCACAGACCATCATATCTCGCGCCATAGGCCATCACAGGCCATCATATCTCGCGCCATAGGCCATCGCAGGCCCTCATATCTCGCGCCATAGGCCATCACATGCCAACTGGTTCCGCCGCTCACTCAGATATGTGCACGGCCAGTATGTGTCGCCTGTGGAAGTGACCATTCATTTCCGGAACCATGGTTTTTACATTGTAAACACGTGTCAGTCTTGCCTTATTGACCCAGGACTGGTGACCACGGGTACGGCCCATAGGACTGGCTGACGGCAGGGCCTGACCAGGGGTACGGCCCATAGGACTGGCTGACGGCAGGGCGAGGGGGCCTGACCAGGGGTACGGCCCATAGGACTGGCTGGCGGCAGGGCGAGGGGGCCTGACCAGGGGTACGGCCCATAGGACTGGCTGGCGGCAGGGCGAGGGGGCCTGACCAGGGGTACGGCCCATACGACTGGCTGACGGCAGGGCCTGACCAGGGGTACGGCCCATAGGACTGGCTGACGGCAGGGCCTGACCAGGGGTACGGCCCATAGGACTGGCTGACGGCACGGCCAGACGGCTGCCGAGAGATGTGCCTCACCATTGTCCTGGAGATTGATGGCCATTTTCCATCAATAACCGTTAACTTGATCTACAACAATTCGCGAATCGACCATTGATTGTGGTTCTGCGGGGAGCGACCGTGCGCAAGGTGGGTTAGGTGGGGGGGGGGGGTGGGGGGGGTGTCTTAGGTGATCTTAGGTGTGGGGGGTGATACAGGTTGTGGGGGTAAGGAGGTTGGTAGGAGCTGGGGTAGGTGAATCTGGAGACAGAAGGAGGGAAGGAAACAGCGGGGTTGGACATGTAGAAGAAGCGATGGAGGTGCAGGTGTTATATGTTTGCACAAATTGTGAGAAATGAAGGCGGACGTTCGTATAGACGAGAGAACTCACGGCAGTCACATACCATAGGCGTATACGTCATCCAAACACTATTATTATTGTACTAACTGTACAACGGAACGACCGTGAACCTTATCCATGCACACTGATTAGTGGATGTTATTTTGAGGGGCAATTATTCAAATAAATAACAACCAATAAATCAAGAACTATGATTAATAAATAAAAACAAAACAGTTCTACATGGCTTGTCTGACCTATATACAGATAGATCCAGCCCGCAAAGTTTGCTTCGCCGCCACCACATGAATTATTGTGCTGCCACATAATACAGGTGCGCATGCGCCAAAACTTCGCTTCGCCACCACCATGTGAATGACTTTGCTGCCATATACTAATCTTAAATATGCATATGAAGATCGAAGCAGAATGTCAGAGCATGTGTCCCTGCCCGCCAGCACCACGTGCCATACCCCCCCCCCCCCCACCCCCACCTCCCCGAACCCATTTCCCACCCCTTATGGACATCCCCTATTCATCATCTTGGGCTTGGCTTTTGACGGCCAAGGTGGCCCCAGTTTTGCGCCGCCGCCGCCGCCGCCGCCGCCGCCGCAGCAGCAGCCACAGCCTCTCTGTGTGACGGGTCTGCAAACAGTTATTTATGCCATTATTCAAATGGTATAATTATCATATCGGTTGGCGGCAGTCGTAGACTGCCTCTGGCTATTTATCACACTTGGGCTGGAGACAAGGCATTGTGATCGCAAATAGGTTTTTTTAGCGGTTGACGACTGTTTCTTGGGGGCGTGTGGTGGGTTCCCGGCTGAACTGGGGCGATTGACATGACGTGGAATGTCTTTACTGAGGGACGGCAGGTGTGGGTGTTCTGTAATCAAATTACAGACTCCAGGCCCCGCCAGGCCCTGGCATGTCCCGCCAGGCTGGTTGAGCCGGCCGGGGCGGGAGGTGGGCGGATAGGGATGAGAATGGGGATGAGGAGAGCACGAATAGAGAGGCCAAGTGTAAACTGACGCCGTCACCCGAAACATCTGATGAAAACAATGTTTTCGTTCTTAATTAAACATGCACTCCTCTTACTCATAAGATAAGAAACGGAACCGGAATATGACTCATTTATTCACTTAACCCCAAGTATAGGTTGGGATGAGATGTACGTGCCTGGTATGGTCACCACATCCTCCCCTATAAGAGATATCTTGTAGCGCTAGTAGAAGCGAAGTTTATCTCATATATAAAAAAGATAATATATATTCATAATGAACTGAGAGAAAGGTCTAATTCTAAAACAAAAACTCTTTTACCTTGTAGCCGAGAGCAACACAACATAATGCAATATATTCTGTAATTTTTTGTATTACCAACCTCTACCCCATGTCAAATGTATATTCTGTCTTGAATTTCAATCCTGAAAGCCTGTGGGCTATCCGGAGAGAAGCAATTTAGTCATCGGAGCAGAAGTTGGTGGCCGGCTTTATATCCCTTCGCGCCTGTTCGCTGTTTGAGGGGCCGGCCCGACAGCTCAGTGGGCTAGAGCGCTCGCATTGAGTGCTCTGGTCACCTGATAGCCTAACGGCACGTGGGTCGGTGGTTCGAGCCCTGCTGTGACCATGTCTGTGTGGTCGCAGGATAAAGATCCCATGTCTTTCTTCGTAAAGAGTAGGGGGTTACCCCCGGGGACATGGCTCCACTCTCCCTTCCTTCTCCCATTGACGCAAAAGTGGTTAAAGCGTTCTGAATAACCAACCAATCGCTGTTTGATTTTGTGTGTGATGTCGACCGCGGCTCGCTATCACGTCCGCGCGCGATATAAATAAACCGCGCAGTATTATGTTGAAATTGTTGTTTTACAGACTCTTAGAGATATAAAACATATATGCATCATAATTTTGAGATACTTTTATTCTTGATTCTTAAATGTAAAAAATCTACGATGGTGCATGTAAGTTTATTGCTTTAGCGCATTAGTTATCTTCCGCGCCAGTGGATGTGTGTGTATGGTTAGTGGACATTCTCGGCCATCAGACCCAACGTAACATTGCAGTCAATATTCATGAAATTTACAGCTGTGCTTAGATTACCCGTGGGTTACGCTGCAACTATAAAAATAAAGTTTATATAAATAAAGTATTTTTTTATGGTTTTAAACATATAACAAGACAATTGCTGAATCGTCTGAGCATCCTATGAATACATTAAGGTAACACCTTTATCAGAGTGTCTTAACCCATGTCGTAAAATGTGGATTTCTTGTAGTAGAATAAAGAAAGTAGAAATACGCAAGTGAAATACGAACCTTGCGCCGTCTGTGAGAGTTGGGATTATATATTGAACGAATGGTTTCAATGTGCTTTCTTTGTGATAACCCATTAAAGAGACTCTGCCTTTTTGGCTCTCCTCATGTCTCTCCCTATATTGGCCTTTTTTAATCACATTCCTACCTACGATTATAGATCGCGCTTCCTAGCGTCCTCTTTTCTAATGACGTTATTTCCATGGTGACCCCGCATCCCCTCACCCCCACCCCCCCGCGTCCTCCCTGCTCCCCCTCCATCGGGGACAGAGCCTCCAGAGGTCGTTCAGACCTTTTCCCCGCCACGCCATTCACCAGCGCAGCCATCAAACCGTGACAAGCAACAACCAAAAAGAAATATAGAGACTAAACACAGAAATAAAATCCAACTAGTCTCCCGACGATGAGGTTGGACAGACAGTGCCTCCCCCCCCCACCCCTCTCTCCCTCCATTCCTCACACCCCCTCTCTCTCCTGCGCTCTTCAGCGCCGTCTATCCCTCACTTACCCCTACACTCGCCCCTACCCTCACCTCCTCTCTCCCCCTCCTTCCCTCGGTTCCTCCCCACCGCCGCATATCCCCCAACCCTACCGTCAGTGTCAGTCTCAGCCTCAGCCTCAGCCGCACTCACCCCCTCCCTCAACGCCCCACCCCCTCCCCTGCGCCATAACCTCCGCTATAAAGTATTGTCTACTGATGGAGTGTTGACCCATGAAGGGCGTGGTGAGGGGTGACGGAAGGTGGGAGGGGGAGGGGGGCGAGAGGGGGCTGAGGGGGAGTGCGGTGGAGAGAGGCAAGAGGCAGATATATTGGGCTAATTGTGACCCCGCCAAAGAAATGACATTACACAAGTCGTACATACCAATTTGCCAGCGTCTGGCACTGTTAATGAACGCAGACGGCTGGTGGCGTCGTGCCCGTCTCCAGGTCTCCTAGGATGTGATTTACGAGACGCTGTTGGTCCGGGCCGGGCAGAGGTCAAGGCTGGTTCCACGCGTGCCTTGCGATGTTTCTGGATCATTAGGCAGGGAACAGGTCAAGGTTGGTTCCACGCGTGTCTTGCGATGTTTCTGGATCATTAGGCAGGGAACAGGTCAAGGCTGGTTCCACGCGTGCCTTGCGATGTTTCTGGATCATTAGGCAGGGAACAGGTCAAGGCTGGTTCCACGCGTGTCTTGCGATGTTTCTGGATCATTAGGCAGGGAACATGTCAAGGCTGGTTCCACGCGTGTCTTGCGATGTTTCTGGATCATAGGCAGGGAACAGGTCAAAGCTGGTTCCACGCATCTTGCGATGTTTCTGGTTCATTAGGCGGGGAACAGGTCAAGGCTGGTTCCACGCGTGTCTTGCGATGTTTCTGGATCATTAAGCAGGGACCAGGTCAAGGCTGGTTCCACCCGTGTCTTGCGATGTTTCTGGATCATTAGGCATGGAACAGGTCAAGGCTAGTTCTACGCGTGACTTGCGATGTTTCTGGATCCTTAAGCAGGGAACAGGTCAAGGCTGGTTCCACGCGTGTCTTGCGATGTTTCTGGATCATTAGGCAGGGAACATGTCAAGGCTGGTTCCACGCGTGTCTTGCAATGTTTCTGGATCATTAGGCAGGGAACAGGTCAAGGCTGGTTCCACGCATCTTGCGATGTTTCTGGTTCATTAGGCGGGGAACAGGTCAAGGCTGGTTCCACGCGTGTCTTGCGATGTTTCTGGATCATTAAGCAGGGACCAGGTCAAGGCTGGTTCCACCCGTGTCTTGCGATGTTTCTGGATCATTAGGCATGGAACAGGTCAAGGCTAGTTCTACGCGTGACTTGCGATGTTTCTGGATCCTTAAGCAGGGAACAGGTAGGCTGGTTTCACGCGTGCCTTGCTGTGTTTCTGAATCATCAAGCAGGGAACAGGTCAAGGCTAGTTCTACGCGTGACTTGCGATGTTTCTGGATCCTTAAGCAGGGAACGGGTCAAGGCTGGTTCTACGCGTGCCTTGCGATGTTTCTGGCGTGCAGGGAACAGGTAAAGGCTGGTTCCACGTGATTTACGAGGGACATGAAGCTCTAAGGCATTTTAATGAAGTCACATATATGAATAGGAGTAAGGCTTTGCGATAACACTGCGGCTAGGTTGGCAGGGGCGGATCCAGTGGTGGGGGGGGGGGACCCGGCCCCTGCCCCCCTTTTAGGGCCGAAATTTATACATTTAACATATAAAAACCGACCCCCTCCCCCTATCCAGCATATCTGGATCCGAACCTGAAGCCGCCCCCCCCCCAATATCCAGATTTTCGGGATCTGCCCCTGGTTGGGATTGCGGTTACTGTATAAGGCTGGGAATGATCTGCACAGAAGAAGCATTAAAGCTGGAACCGACACTGTACTGATGGAAACGAGGATGGAGACGAGGCTACAGGGAAAGTGAGGCTGCATAGAATTGAGTGATATTTTGCACGGGTGACATTGACGCCAGCGAGGCTAGTTGTGGGGCATGGCCCGGGAGTCAAGCCATGAATGACAGCGATGCACAAGAGATGGCCGTGATGTAACATAGAGAGGGGGGGGGCGGAGAGTGAGAGGAGAGGGGGTCACGGGGTGAGCCAGACATCGAGGGTTGGGTGGCTGTGGCCGGTGCCACGGCACTAATGCGACCCGTTGTCCGGCGGCTTGAAGGGCGACAGGGCGGGAGGAGGAGGCGGGGGAGGCGGGGGGACGGGGTGAAGGAAGGCCTCTAAGTGTGTGAGATAGAGGAGGGAGCCTGAACCGTTTGGGAGAAGCCCTGGCCATCAAAGCACCCCCGGCACCCGGGCCGGCAGACGACGGCCGGGGGACGCCACCCCCGACACCCGGGCCGGCAGACGACGGCCGGGGGACGCTTCTGCTTCGTTAGGTGGGTGGTCGGCCCGTGGCGAGGGGGGGGGGCATGGGGGTGGCGGCGGTGTGGGAGTGGGGGGGGGGAGGTGTCTCGAGGAAAAGGAACGGGGGAAGGGTCAGGGTCTCGGGGACTTTTTGTGTTGGGATCCGGCCCCCCTAGGGTGAATGGGAGGTCGAGGTGTGAAGGTGGGGGTGGGGGCGAGGGGCGGGGATCGGGTAACTTTTTCCTTCGACCCCTGCCGCTCAAGTGCGCTTTGGGGTTGAGGGGACAGCGATGAGGAGGAAGAGGCACCGCTGGACTGAGCGTAATGCAGGAAAAAGGGCAAAACGGGAATCTGTAGCGATAGGAAGGAAGGAAAGGCAAGGACGGACGGACAGGCAAATCCGAACCAATCCATTCGGAAGCTGCGATCCTTTCCTGGGTTGTCCCCCCGGTACAGATCAGATCCCATGTCATCATCATGCTGCACAGGGCCTTCACCGAGACATCTCAATACACACGCCAGCCACTGCATCCACCACACTGAAGGAAACACAATGCAATAGAACGCTTAATAACATTTTGTTTTTCTCGATATGATATACTTCCCGCCCAATCGCCATATTTGATGTCACTATATCAGAGCGTCGACGTAATAACACATTCTCTGAGCAATTAGCCATGGTTGATTTCATTCTCTGTTTCCTTCTCGCGCGTTTTGTCCCACGTGGGCCTAGTAGTGGCAAGGACAGCTTGTGATTGAATCCGGGATTGATCGCGCCCGGAATATTGCGCCATGTTCATGTTCTCTGCTCTGCTTAGTGCAAGAAATCTAGTGATCATATCCAGACGATTTACCATCGTGGAAAGCCTCTTCCCAGAGGTGGCGCCAGGGTCAAAGCGTTCCCTTTATAGCGGATCATGTTTTACATCTCCATGTCATTGTGGAATCACGCCGCCGCAGATAGTGGCGCCACCTGAAGGGCAGTCAATGAAGTGCGCTGCGAAACGTCATTTTCCCAGAAAAACAATCAATTGTTTGTATTATGAACAGCGGAGCCACGAGCCGCGGCAACAACTCATAGTCTATACACAACTGTGGCTGTAATATAGGAACTTTCACGGCAAATCCCACTTGCAAATATATCTCACTTGCAAAGTCCACAAATTTCACCCATGAGCCTTTAGTTGTGTCGCATGACTACATGTTTATGTACTTAGGTCACGCTTCCATTGGTTCAGCGCACGCCGCGCCGGGCAGACAGCTAGGATCCCCCACAACCCGTACATCGTACCGGTGGTTATTTCTGTCGTCATCATCCCAGAATGGCTGCCCCGAATGAAGATATTTGAGACACGAGCTGCAAGCTGTAAGATTTCGCTTGATACTGGAGACCTTGTGTGGTTTAACAATGGTAGGATGCTAGGTTGATCGTGGAACTTGATATCGTTCTAACGAAGCGTTTACTAAGTGGTGAACACAATTCTTCTGAATGCTAAGTAGTTAATTTGAACGACGCAAAAGATAATATTTCTATTTAAATATTGTGAATTCCACTAAGTAAATCAACATGTCATTTGGCTGCCCGAGGCTATGGCGAAAATGATGTTTTCGTCCGTAACTTTAAGTCGCCATTGGTATGAATTAGGGGGGGGGTGCTACTCAAGGGATATGGGTCGAAGCCATGCCCCTTAAGCACAGACGAGATATGACCTTCTTGGCTTAAAGTGGGGTTCTCGTCAAGCCCACCAACCAACGAAGCGTCTGCGCATTCCCTTCACACTGCGCTATAGGTCACTGCGTTCTTCGGTCTGGTAACAGCATATAGACACCGCAGCAGATAAAGGAGCCAGGGGAGCCATGAATAAATTGTGGCCACTGACTGTGCCTGTGTTATTAGTACCGAGGCTCTGGCGGCTGGCGCTGGCACCGCCGGCCAGCAAGTCAGGAATCACTTAACTCAACCGTCACTGTGACAGGTGGACAAATACGACTGCCTTGCGATGTCTAGCGCTGGGCAAACACCGGCGGGTTTTGACCACGTGGTGGCGGTTTTTACCCGAGGAAATGTATTACACTTCGGAAAAGCTCAATAACGTAACAACGAAAGCGGTCAGCACGACGCGAATGGGGCAACTGTTTTACATGTAGCTCTATAAAATGTGTGTGATATGATGCAAAGCGGCAAAATGAAACATGTCTTGGATCCTCTGGAATGGTTATTAGATATTGCGTCGGCGTGAGTGTTATTCAAACTTGTGTCGTGGACATCTCTAGCTGATACATTCGAGCATTAACTGGGAATACCGACATATTTATGTCCTATAATAACGTTACATAAATGTTAGTACAGTAAATATAGTGTAAGTACAATTTGTTTTGCATTTTTCGTTCATTTTATTGCTCAAAAAGTTCCTTTGCCAGGGTTAATACCTTTGTACACACGGAAAGGCTAACGAGAAGTTTATACCTCGTGGGCCATAACTAAACAAAACAACAAGATAAGTATTTATTCAATGAGTAGGTCAATCCATATATAACTATAGCGTTGACATATGTTTTCTATATTAATATCTCATTAAATATATAATATCCCAGATCGCACAACTTCCTATGGTTGTTTGTCTTGAATAATTGGCACTAATGCAGCCTTAAATGTAAATGTATCCATTCACTATGTATAGCATGGGCTGTATAATTACCATACAGTGTAGCAGACCTGTCTATTTTAATATTGTCCCCGGCCAGTCGAGTTCAAGTTGTGTATGAGTTATATGTCTATGGAGCGCATACGTGGTACCTGCATTGCACTGTTCCCTGTCCCTGGGTTCCGCCAGGGAGCAGGCCGCCTTGCCCTGTACCCTGGCTCTGTCCCTGGGTTCCGCCAGGGAGCAGGCCGCCTTGCCCTGTACCTTGGCTCTGTCCCTGGGTTCCGCCAGGGAGCAGGCCGCCTTGCCCTGTACCCTGGCTCTGTCCCTGGGTTCCGCCAGGGAGCAGGCCGCCTTGCCCTGTACCCTGGCTCTGTCCCTGGGTTCCGCCAGGGAGCAGGCCGCCTTGCCCTGTACCCTGGCTCTGTCCCTGGGTTAGCCAGGGAGCAGGCCGCCTTGCCCTGTACCCTGGCTCTGTCCCTGGGTTCCGCCAGGGAGCAGACCGCCTTGCCCTGTACCCTGGCTCTGTCCCTGGGTTCGGCCAGGGAGCAGGCCGCCTTGCCTTGTACCCTGGCTCTGTCCCTGGGTTCCGCCAGGGAGCAGGCCGCCTTGCCCTGTACCCTGGTTCTGTCTCTGGGTTCCGCCAGGGAGCAGGCCGCCTTGCCCTGTACCCAGGCTCTGTCCCTGGGTTCCGCCAGGGAGCAGGCCGCCTTGCCCTGTACCCTGCCTTTGTCCCTGGGTTAGCCATGGAGCAGGCTGCCTTGCCCTGTACCCTGGCTCTGTCCCTGGGTTCCGCCAGGGAGCAGGCCGCCTTGCCCTGTACCCTGGTTCTGTCTCTGGGTTCCGCCAGGGAGCAGGCCGCCTTGCCCTGTACCCTGGCTCTGTCCCTGGGTTCCGCCAGGGAGCAGGCCGCCTTGCCCTGTACCCTGCCTTTGTCCCTGGGTTAGCCATGGAGCAGGCTGCCTTGCCCTGTACCCTGGCTCTGTCCCTGGGTTCCGCCAGGGAGCAGGCCGCCTTGCCCTGTACCCTGCCTCTGTCCCTGGGTTAGCCAGGGAGCAGGCCGCCTTGCCCTGTACCCTGCCTCTGTCCCTGGGTTCGCCAGGGAGCAGGCCGCCTTGCCCTGTACCCTGGCTCTGTCCCTGGGTTCCGCCAGGGAGCAGGCCGCCTTGCCCTGTACCCTGCCTCTGTCCCTGGGTTAGCCAGGGAGCAGGCCGCCTTGCCCTCCACCCTGCCTCTGTCCCTGGGTTAGCCAGGGAGCAGGCCGCCTTGCCCTGTACCCTGGCTCTGTCCCTGGGTTCCGCCAGGGAGCAGACCGCCTTGCCCTGTACCCTGGCTCTGTCCCTGGGTTCCGCCAGGGAGCAGGCCGCCTTGCCTTGTACCCTGGCTCTCCCCCTGAGTTCCGCCAGGGAGCAGGCCGCCTTGCCCTGTACCCTGGTTCTGTCTCTGGGTTCCGCCAGGGAGCAGGCCGCCTTGCCCTGTACCCAGGCTCTGTCCCTGGGTTCCGCCAGAGAGCAGGCCGCCTTGCCCTGTACCCTGCCTTTGTCCCTGGGTTAGCCAGGGAGCAGGCTGCCTTGCCCTGTACCCTGGCTCTGTCCCTGGGTTCCGCCAGGGAGCAGGCCGCCTTGCCCTGTACCCTGGCTCTGTCCCTGGGTTCCGCCAGGGAGCAGGCAGGCCGCCTTGCCCTGTATCCTGGCTCTGTCCCTGGGTTCCGCCAGGGAGCAGGCCGCCTTGCCCTGTACCCTGCCTCTGTCCCTGGGTTAGCTAGGGAGCAGGCTGCCTTGCCCTGTACCCTGCCTCTGTCCCTGGGTTCGCCAGGGAGCAGGCCGCCTTGCCCTGTACCCTGGCTCTGTCCCTGGGTTCCGCCAGGGAGCAGGCCGCCTTGCCCTGTACCCTGCCTCTGTCCCTGGGTTAGCCAGGGAGCAGGCCGCCTTGCCCTGTACCCTGGCTCTGTCCCTGGGTTCCGCCAGGGAGCAGGCCGCCTTGCCCTGTACCCTGCCTCTGTCCCTGGGTTAGCCAGGGAGC
Organism: Arenicola marina; assembly: GCA_964019135.1. NCBI lineage: Eukaryota > Metazoa > Annelida > Polychaeta > Arenicolidae > Arenicola > Arenicola marina. The sequence continues at coordinate 7,356,734 of OZ025258.1, forward strand.
AGGCTGCCTTGCCCTGTACCCTGCCTCTGTCCCTGGGTTCGCCAGGGAGCAGGCCGCCTTGCCCTGTACCCTGGCTCTGTCCCTGGGTTCCGCCAGGGAGCAGGCCGCCTTGCCCTGTACCCTGCCTCTGTCCCTGGGTTAGCCAGGGAGCAGGCTGCCTTGCCCTGTACCCTGCCTCTGTCCCTGGGTTCGCCAGGGAGCAGGCCGCCTTGCCCTGTACCCTGGCTCTGTCCCTGGGTTCCGCCAGGGAGCAGGCCGCCTTGCCCTGTACCCTGCCTCTGTCCCTGGGTTAGCCAGGGAGCAGGCCGCCTTGCCCTGTACCCTGGCTCTGTCCCTGGGTTCCGCCAGGGAGCAGGCCGCCTTGCCCTGTACCCTGCCTCTGTCCCTGGGTTAGCCAGGGAGCAGGCCGCCTTGCCCTGTACCCTGCCTCTGTCCCTGGGTTAGCCAGGGAGCAGGCCGCCTTGCCCTGTACCCTGCCTCTGTCCCTGGGTTAGCCAGGGAGCAGGCCGCCTTGCCCTGTACCCTGGCTCTGTCCCTGGGTTCCGCCAGGGAGCAGACCGCCTTGCCCTGTACCCTGGCTCTGTCCCTGGGTTCCGCCAGGGAGCAGGCCGCCTTGCCTTGTACCCTGGCTCTGTCCCTGGGTTCCGCCAGGGAGCAGGCCGCCTTGCCCTGTACCCTGGCTCTGTCCCTGGGTTCCGCCAGGGAGCAGGCCGCCTTGCCCAGTACCCTGCCTCTGTCCCTGGGTTAGCCAGGGAGCAGGCCGCCTTGCCCTGTACCCTGGCTCTGTCCCTGGGTTCCCTCTAAGGGCCCCAGAGGGGGCTTTTTCGACACGGCGACACGGCGATGTTTTAAATTCGACAACACGACATTGGGGTTGCCTTAGAATCGACATGCGACATAAGACTTAGCGACACGCGACGTGGAACTTTAGTTAAAATCGACACGCGACATGGACCTTTTCCTAAAATCGACACGCGACACGGACCTTTTCTTAAAATCGACACGCGACATGGCTACTCCCCCTCAGGGGCCCTCCTCTAGGACGCAGACCGCCTTGCCCTGTACTTACTGTGATGTGGATCACTGTGATGTATGCTCGGCCCATGCGGTCTCACCATGTGGATATATGCATCAGCTCTTGATTACAAATCTTCATATAATATCACACAATAGAACTGGTGTATATGTGTGTATCTGTGGAGGAGAAGGTCTATACATATAAAGATATAATTCACAGATATATGTCCGTATGTAAAGATATATATGTATACAGATATGATTATGTAAATCTTCAATGGTCATGGCCTGGTGGGAGTGGTCCGAGGCAGGCGGGTCGGGTCGGGTCGGGATGGAGAGAGATGAAAGAAGTCGGTGGGGAGGGACGTCCTAGAGCTAGGTGTCCGGGCGTTCGGGATTCACTGGTCTGGGCTCGAGGGTCCCATCGTCCAGTCGGGCCGCTGCCCCTCTGGAGTCTGAGGTAGGTCTGGACATTGGCCGACCGCCGGGTAAAATAGGTAATGAAAGGTCTCGATGGATGAGGGTGAGGTGGATGGATTGGGCGGAGAGGGCGATAATAGAGGTCACTCGGTAAGTGTCGTTAAAGCGGCCAACCTGCCCGTGAATGGCACCGATATAACCATAGGGACCGGCGAGGGGGAGGGGGGCTCGCTCTAATAGAGAGTTCATTCAAACCGGAATGTCCGTAACGCCTTTCTCCCGGGCGTCCCGTTCTCTGGTGTGGATGGCCCCCTTTCCATTGTGGATCGCGGAGACACAGGGTTCAATCTTGGCGTGTGGACGCCGGGGGTGCAATGAGACCAAGGAATGGTCACACTCAGCCTGTATATATATCTCCATTTGTTGATACAAATGATAATGCGGTAGACATTTGCACGGAATATGCCGAAAACAGTGGTGAGGGATTGACAGAAAAGTTGTACTTTGTCGCTTGTCAGAATTCATTGTACTCCATTATTTTCGCTGCGGCTTTCCCTAGTCCCGGAGTTTAACGTTCTCGCCCGACGTTCTAGGTCTGTGACGTCATCAAGGGTCGTGATTTCAATAATCTTCATGCTTCTGCTTTTCACAACGATTTATTATCATCTCGCTCATGATTCCGTATTTTATATCAACCCACTATCGACTAACACAATTACTGTAACGTCCATCGCCCCTTTTATTTTGTATATATATCACCCCCCGCCCCTTGACTCCGCCCCCCCCCCACCCTCGCCCTCTCTCCGAAATTTATTACCCACCTCCGGGATATGGCAGCGTCTCAAATGCAGTAATATTTCCAGCTACGGAATTCATTATTTAGGGGGCCAAGTATTTTCTTCCTCTTTTCTTGTTTTCTGTTTTTCGTTTCAGTGGCTATAATATGAGTGTCTTGCGGGCACTTTTAATTTGTCCAAGTCTCGGGCGATCGTTAATCCCCATCACCAGTCCATCAGAAATTAACGGCGGATTTGATGTTTGTGGCGGCCAGATTAGGGGTGCCACTGATCCAATGTCTGCAGCCGGATCTGCTTTGTGGGTGGATGTGGATTGAAGGGGGGCGGGGGTGCGTAGCGAGGTTGGGGCTGGTTAGAGGAAGTCATTGATGGTTTCGAGGTAGGGGGGGGGGGTGTAATTTTTCCTCTCCTGTCCAATCACGTCCAATTTCACGCGCCGAGAGTTTGATTGGCAAACTCACTTCCGGAAAAGACCTGTTTATGATTTTTGCTTCCGCTTCAAGAATGTCGTAAAAGCAAATACGCCAGAAGTTGACCGTATGAGATATTCCCGCTGGGAGCGCCACCGATGCTGAGGCACCGTCTACTCTGGTTCGCTATAGCCTCCTCTGCTGGGGGGAATAGTGAGTGCCCTTCAGGGGGTGTCTGTGTAACCAAGGGTTGCTCTGTATGGTCGACACGATGTGGACCATATTGCGGCAGTAAAAGACCGAATTGACAATATATTAATACATTGGAAAGGTTTTACTGGTATACATATGTACAGCCCTCTTCTGCATATCACATGTCAAAAAAAGTTTTCAAAGACCAAACGTTTTATTCTTCTAACCAGTGTTGCATGTCTGCCAATAATTCTGTACTCTATCACAAAGATACGACTGTCATTAAAGCCGAAAACTATTGCTACCGCTGCGCATGTGTGCGTGATGGGGGCAGAGGGAGGTGAGAAATGTTTATGATGGTATCAGTTTATGTCGGTGATAAATATGCCAGGATTTTGGGCAGCGGAAAAACGTTAACACTATAACTTTCTATGAATGTGACTAATTGGCTAATATGGATCAAGAGAGCGACGAACCTAACATCGCGAGGCAGTGTGTCGGTCCAGTTCGGACCGCCGTCATAAGGTAAGGCAGTAAACAGTAGTCTAGACTTAACGATATGTATTACTTGGCAGTTTGTTTGTTGTTGGAATTGAGATAAACGCCCCGATTGCAATCGCAGCTAAGACTAATTTAGAGCCTGTCAAAAATATCCAACGTCAAGGCACATGAAGTCTATTTGTGGAGTTTTCTCGGTCTCATACAGTCCTGAAGGCAGTTATCCTTGCAGTAAACATAAAGGGCGAACCTCAACAGATATCGGTGTGAAAACATGTCACGAGGTCACCGACTGCAGAGGTCGCGTATTGAACAACTGATAACGCGAAGCTCATGCCAGAAGTAGGCGAGCATGCCGGGAAATGGCAATACCCGGATGAAAGCTTAGTAGCGTCTCCGACGAAACCAAGTCGTAAAGCGGGAATTAAACGCGTCGTCCTTCGGGGCTGCTAGGGGTGGGGGGGGGCATGGATGGGACAGAGTGAAGTGAGGATGGGGATGGTGAGCAAATAATAATGGGAAAAATATCCCGGTTAATGTGTCGCTTGTACCGGGTTTGATTTTCTCTCAGGTTTGACCTCCGACTGACAGGCTATGGTGGACGTCATCCCTTGGCGGGGTTCATATAAGTATTTCCCGGCATGCGTCTCCGGGGAGAATGCTGTTTTATTACAGGGCAACGCGTACTTGTGTCATCATTTTCAGTCGATTATCTAAGCCGTGTAACGGATTTTGTAACGGCTGTGGGACATAACTTTCTTTTTATCCGGACTTCTCTACAAATCTGTCTCCCTCTGACACCCCCCCCCCATACCAGTTGCTCAGGGAGAGATCGGATTCAGCTAGACATATTTGAGCAGCTTAATGAACAACACATAATAATAGGATCAAACTGATTTTCGAATACTATGCGATATGTAGATGCTAATATTTATGGTGTTTTTGTATTAAAATTAGTTATTCTTTGTTTCCTATGAGCGACACCCCCCCCCCTCCCCCCACTCCTCCTCCTCCCCCGCCCAGCCCCACTCTCGGTCCTCATCGCCCCCCACCCCCTTCCACTCCTCCTCCTCCCCGCCCAGCCCCACTCCCGGTCCTCATCGCCCCCCCCCCAACCCCCCCACCCCCACTCCTCCTCCTCCCCGCCCCACTCCCGGTCCTCATCGCCCCCCCCCCACCTCCTCCTCCCCGCCTAGCCCCACTCCCGGTCCTCGTCGCCTCTCGCCCCTCTCCACCCACCCTCACTCACATTCCACAGATACGCTCCCCACCCATGCCGATCTGCTGGCACTTTAAAAGGAAGCTCATACATCGCCCGGCACTTTGCCCACTGAGACGGTTACCCACCCTCCGTCTGCGACGTATTGAGCGACGCTGTCGCCGCCACCCTCCCGCCCGGTGCTCAGAGAGGGTGTTGAGATTCAGCGGGTTAGTAGTCCCTTAGCAGGATTTCCGTTAGGGGCGCTGCCACCCGAGATTAATCACCCCCACCCCCCCTCAACCGCACCCCACCCTCACCACCGGGATGGGCAGACAAGCGTTAGGATCGCTTCCCTGATCTCCCGCGCCGTGGCGCCACTGATACTCGTGGCATTCTCTCAAAAGTGACCTTCTTACGGGGGGTTTTGTGGTGGGGGGTGGTGGGGGGGGACGATATCAGAAATATATGCCATGTTTCACAGGATTTGCCCAATCACAGTGAATAACTTTGTCTCGATATATGACACCTAAATATATTGTATACTTCTTATATCTTAAACCGTAGTGAGATTTAATTCAACTGTGGCTTATATAAATAATAAACAGTGTCAAACGCAGTCCCACCATGTTATATTGAAGGTTGGACTGGAATAAACAATGCCATCTAAGATTTATACGCAATAGGCATGCATGAATGGCAATACAAATGGCTTACGCATCGCACCCATTGTTAATCACACCAGTACAGTAACGGGATGGGTCGGCAATTCTTCTACAGATGTATAACTGAGTTTGAATTCGTCTATCGTATTGCATTGATCGCCTGCCAAACACGGAGCTGAGCCAGTCGATTGGGAAGGCATGGTTCTTTGAGCAGTCCTTGCCAATGGATGTTTGTTTCCTCCAGGTTTTGCCGCAGTATGCAGTGGGTCCAGGGGGGTTCCTCTTGATTGACTACCGGGGTATTATTTCGGATGACTGTCTCCTGGTGAGACGAAGGAATCCCATTGTTCGCTTTGGCCCATTGCTTTCGGGAATTCACTGTTGACATTTCTCATTGCAAGAAACCAGTTCTTTATGAAGATAACGAGGCCATTCATTGCAATTCGCTGATAATGCAAGTTTTTTTATCTGAAACTACTTCTTTTCCCGAATGGACGTCAAGACTTAACGATTATTGGCCAATATTTGTCTTCTACTTGCGTCTTTCGGTTCTTCTTTCTTGCTGTTTCTTGCCTGGCGCAGCGCGCGAGCGGCTTTTGTCCGCAGTCTGTATGCTCAGTTACCACGGAATGGCTCCATGCATCCTTCCAGCATGGCGTATTATCCAGAATGAGGAACAGAAATGACGTTAGGCATCTTATCCGGAGCTTGTCGTCGCGGGCAGATACGCGTTTTTTTTCTCCCTTTCGTATTGTTCAGACCCTCCTTCCCAGTGTTCTCATATCTGGTTGGTCAATGTGTTTACGCTGATAGTTTCATTTACACCAGCGGTAGAGGCGAGAGGCGATCACATGTCGCCAACGGTTGCGTGATGTTATTTGCCCTTCAATGTGTCGTTGCCATGGCGACACAGCCGTAGCTGGCGGGTCTTAAACGCCGCTTAGCCGGTGTGGGGTGGGGGGGTGGGGGGGGGCACAGCCAAGATACTCGGGAGAAGGGAGGGGAGGGGGGGGGGGCATGAGTATTGCTAACCAGTGTAGGTTATTGGTATCTAAGGGTGTTCTGTGACTCTCGGGATAGTAATGACGTTGTTAGGGTATGCATGCGATCTGGATCTGGGGCGAGCTCCGGTGGATCCAATATCCGGATCTGCTTCAAGGTATACACTGATGGTGCGTAGCACTATGTGTAACTTCATATTGACGATGCTGATGCAACATTATGTCAACGCTTAAGATATATATGGCGTTATCGCTGATAAGAGATATATATAATATTGGCTTATCGCTTCACATGCAACATTGCGTTTACCTTTCACATTTAACCTTGCTTTATTGGTTCTGATATATAGATATTAAAAATTGCATTAACGCTTCACATATAACATTGCACCCTCTGATATCACAGCGTCTTAACAGATATAACAGGGCGCTAGTGGCTTCGACATAACGTTGTACGGGATCAGCCGTAATAACATGTTAACAGCTAGGACGGGGGGTCCTTGCCCTGTTTGTGTCTCCCCCTCGCCCCACAGTGGCACCGAGACCGCCCGCTAATGACCGCTGACGTATTGCCTATTTAAAGCGAGCCCGGGGCCTCCACGTGCGTGGGACCTGGGACAGGGATGGGTGGGGGATGGGAATGGGAGACAGTCAGGGGTTCAGGCGGGCGACCAGGAGGGGAGGGTGCTCTGGGGGCGCGACGTCGTGATTCTGGCCTTGGGCGAAAATCCCCCCCCCCTTAGCGCGACTGCATCACCACTACGCATGCGCATGTAACCCAGTCGCCACCACAGCTTGTTGCCCCTGGCGCCCTTTTTGGGTCCACCCCCCCACCTCTTCCCCCCCATCCTATCATGCCTTGCCATGCCGGTGACCCCCCCCGCCCCCCAACACAAAGCTCCTGGACCGATCCCATCAACTCAACCCAGACACCGGGTCAGCGGTTTACCCCCCCCCCGCCATTCAACCCCCCACCCCCCTTTCCGCCACCCCCCTCGCCAACCCCCACGCCCCTCCCGCACTACCATTCCATCCTTCCCAGCCTTCGCCTCCAGCCGCCCTCGACCACGCCAGACGGCCCTCATGCTTGGCCGTCAGTCCCTTGGCACCTACTACCCTTATGCCTTTTATGTTCGGCTGTTTGGTTCGTGACCACTGGTATCGATAGGCAGGCCGTGCTATAATTGGAGTCACCCAAAAGCGACGCTGACTATTCAATTAGGCCCCGGCCAGTAAAAGCTGTCACGCTCCGAGCTCTTTATTACTGCCGACGTATATTATTACGACTGGCGGGCTGAGGCACGCTGACCTATAGACCCTGTTTGTCCCGGCCTCGCCCGGCCCCGCGCACGCAGGCGCCGCGTCAAAGTCACGTGTCTTACTACGCATTCACCGCTCACCTTTCGCATCCCGGAAATTACGTCACAACAGCGCCATGAAATGGCTTGTACCCGCCTGCCGGCCTCATTGCGCCGGTTACGCGCCGAGCGCGCCGGTCGTCGTGGTGCGGAGTTTATATTTATTGCATCTGTCCGACTAATTCCAAGTGCATAAGCCGTAAGAGGGAGTTCTAGGTAGCGAGGTGAATATTGACCGAGAGTAAGACAATTTCAAGTAGTAGTATTTTACTCTAACAACAGGGGGGCGCTGAGAGTGGGATCCTCAGGCTGATGGTCAGAACATACACTAATCAAAGCCAGAATATTGAACATATCGGCACCGGTATCTAGGAGAGATACACTGTAACCGGTGATATGTATTTAAAGATATTAAAACTACAGTCAGGTAACTGAAAACACTATCTAAGCAGGAATCACATATCGACGCTTTGTCATGCCGACATTATAGCATATATATTGGATACATATGTATGTCGCTATATAACTAAATGTATTTAGTGTTATACACAAATTGTTGTTAACATGTTATTATATACGTATGCATATGTATGTATACGAGGGAGCCTCCCTTTGCTCAGTGGTTAAACAGACTGAGATCAACAGGTCGGGGTTCGAACCCTCGCGACCGCCCCTGGCGACCGCCCCTGGCGACTGCCAACTTGTAAGTCGACAGTCGCCGTGTCTGCCACACAGCAGCACTCGGGGACTCCAGCCTGATAGATGGTGACATTGTGGCTGGACATTGGATCACGTGACCTTGATGGCGCCACCCAGAGCCGGCGTGATGAGATTCCGTGCGTTCCTGCTGACTGACCGCTGCCCACTCAGCCTCTACTACTACTATCATGCCGGGTGGGGAGTCGGGGGGTGGGGGCGGTGTGGAGACGTGAGGGTGTTACACGAAGGGGGGGGGGGGTCGGGTCGGATAGGGGGGGAAGACGGGGGGGGGGGTAGTGGGCGGGTAGTCTGTGAGTGGGAAATGGCGTCTCGTGCGACTTGTGTGATGCGGTAGGAGGGGGTGTTACATGTTATATCGGTATAATAAGGTTAGGGTCATTGGTTATATACGTGGCGATGGGGGGTGTGGGTGACAGATAGGGGAGGGGAGAAGGGGCGGAGGAAGGGAGGGGTAGTAGTCAGGGGGAAGCACTCAGTGTTGGGGTTGTTACTCGGGGTGAGCGGTAAACACTGTCCACCCGGTGATGTGATCTTACCTCATCAGCCAGCTAGGCGCATCCCTCGCTTGTGGGATAACAAAAGCAGTGTACAACCCCTTTCCCCTTCCCTCCCTTGCCTCATGTGTCCCTTGACTGGCGTGCGGGGAGGCAGAGACGTGTGGGGGTGAGGGTGAATAGTGGGGGTGGGGGGTAAGCGAGTGGAGATCTAGGACGTAAAGGATGTGGCAGAATATATACTTAAGGGACATATTTCATATAGAGATTGAGAGGCCGATAGGCTGTCAGGTCATGGGTGAGGTTAAGGGTGAGAATGGGATGGGGTGAGACTGTGGTGGCGGTGGGGGCGGTTGGGGTGGGGTGGGGTTGATATGCTGGGTCAGGATCTAATGGCTGTCACTATTTGTACACATCTGTCCCCGTGAAGGGGGCGAAGGGGGGGGGGGGGAGGGGATGGAAAGGGCTTGAGCGTGCGTACCGCATATGGTTTACGACCCATCGCCAAATATTTATAAATGTATCCATATATATTGCATATGAGGATTTGTTTAGGTTGTAAAAGGCCAACAAAGCCCATAACGAGGGGATGGGTAAGAGGTGGGGCTGATGAGAGGGGGGGGGGGGGTGGGCGGTGGTCATGCTGTTAATGTTGTCACGAACCTCTTCATCAGGTGCTTCGTGACCTTGACCTTATGACCAGCTGGGCCGTCTTGATCGGGGCTGATCTAGAGGTCAGCGGCGACCAAGGTCAATTTGTCTCCCGTCACTTTTTGGGGGGTTTCTGTTATCGACTCCAGCCTGACCCACGCTGGATAGCCCCCCACCCCAACCCCCACCCACCCACGCCCCGCTCCGCCCCCACCTCCTCCCATTGCGTATCCCCTCGTGTGTGTGAAGTGTGTGTGGGGGGGGGGGGTCGGAGTTGCCATAGCTACAAACCTGAACCCGCCCGCCTGGCACGATTTACCACGTCCCTTATGCCTGATTGCCCCAAACACGACGCCCTTCCCCATTTCGTACCCGGGTAGGAGGAGGGGGGGGCGGGCCTCATCACCAGCTGCCCCCCCCCCGCCCCCCCCCTCCCCTCCTCTCATTGCATCACCACCGATTCACGCCATTAAACCTTGACCACCACCACCCTTCCCACGGATTCACGCCCTTAAACCTTGACCAACCCCCCACTTCCCCCCGATTCACGCCCTTAAACCTTGACCACCACCAGCCAGGACCTCACATCAGCGAGGACCCCACCCCAGCCAGGACCCTACCCCAACCAGTACCCCACCCCAGCCAGGACCCCACCCCAAACAGTACCCCACCTCAGCCAGGACCCCCCCCCAGCCAGGACCCCGCCCCCAGCCAGGACCCCACCCCAGCCAGGACTCCACCCCCCCCAGCCAGGACCCTACCACAGTCAGTACCCCCCCCACCAGGACCCCCCCCAGCCAGGACCCCACCCAGTCCGTGCCCCACCTCAGCCAGGACCCTATCCCCCCCCCCTCAAGCCAGGCCCCCATCCCAGCCAGGGCCCCATCCCAGCCAGGACCCCACCCCAGCCCAGACCGCCCCCCCCCCCGAATGTATTCTCCCTGAGGAACTATTCCATCGCTTGACAGGCGATCGAGGGACGCGGCATCGGCGGCCACGGGGTCACGTGACATGGCGGTCCCCGGCGGAGGGGGGGGGGGTAGGTGGAAGGAGACATAGGGGGAAGACAGGGTGGTTAGAGAGGGTGGCCGAGGAGAACGAGGGTCGAGGGGGCAGGCATGGGGTCACAGCGGCGGGGGATGTACGAGCCTTGTCGCTCACAATGTATCCCTAGACTTCCTCCTATCTAACCTTGCCCCCCCCCACTCCGCCCCACCCCAGCACGCCCCACTCAACCCCACACCGCCCCCGCCCCATCCCGCTCCGCCCCCGCCCCATCCGCCCCGCCCCGCCCTAACCCGCCCCGCACCGCAGCGCCCCCTGGTATAAGACCTCACGAGGACATCACTTCGCAGTGATTGGTTCATGAGCTCTAGTGATCATGGGATATGGGGGGCGGGAGGGGGTCGGGAGGGTGTGGGGGTGGAGACAGATGGTGAGAGAGAGGAAGAGGGGGGTAGGAGGAGCGGGAGAAGGAGGATGACGGGGAGGGGGAGGGTGGATAAAGAAGAGGAAGGGGATGGGAGAGGAAAGGAGCATGAAAAGGAGGAGGGGCAGGATGAGGAGCCGAAGTGAGGGAGGAGGCAGAGGAGCAAGAGGAGGAGAGCTAGGAGGATAACGACAATAAGGGAGGGGGAGGGGGAGGGGGGGGGGGCAAGACGAGAGGGTACGAGGGGGAGCAAGACGAGAGGGTAAGGGAGAAGGGTGATGAGGGCCTTTGTGGTTGTCAGATATGTGTAATCATATAAATGATTTTCATCACAGTACAACAACCTCAGAAGACGGGGCTCCTAATCGCCTCACCCTTTCTCTACTTCCACCCCCTACAACCAAGGCACCCCTATTTCTATGCCCCTCTCCCTTGAGCCCTGGTATCCTGAATAATGGTGCCCCCCTTCCTGGGTCGGTCATATCCTATCCGGGACTTGACCCAAATTACCATGCAACAGCGGATTACCAAGCCTCCAACCCCTCCCACCACCCCCTTCCGACCGATACACATACCCCTCCCCCACTCGTCCGCCCCAAAGCCCGCTTCCTACTCCCGGCCCCCCGGCCCCCCGGCCCAGTGCTGAACCTTGTGCCCTGAATTGCCCAGATGGTGTCC
>OZ025258.1:7368461-7405618 GCA_964019135.1 Arenicola marina
TGTGGCAGCCCAGGTCAGACACGTGACTTCCTTCCTCCGGGCACCGGCGCGACACTGGCGACACTGGCACTGTGCAGCGGTTGGCGCCGGGTGGGGGGTGGGCTGGGGCAGGGGGTGGGCAGTGGCCTGGGGCAGCGGGTGTTGGGAGGGCAGGGGTCTGGAGCAGCGGGTGTTGGGAGGGCAGGGGTCTGGAGCAGCGGGTGTTGGGAGGGCAGGGGTCTGGCGCAGCGGGTGTTGGGAGGGCAGGGGTCTGGCGCAGCGGGTGTTGGGAGGGCAGGGGTCTGGAGCAGCGGGTGTTGGGAGGGCAGGGGTCTGGAGCAGCGGGTGTTGGGAGGGCAGGGGTCTGGAGCAGCGGGTGTTGGGAGGGCAGGGGTCTGGAGCAGCGGGTGTTGGGAGGGCAGGGGTCTGGGGCAGCGGGTGTTGGGAGGGCAGGGGTCTGGGGCAGCGGGTGTTGGGAGAGCAGGGGTCTGGAGCAGCGGGTGTTGGGAGGGCAGGGGTCTGGAGCAGCGGGTGTTGGGAGGGCAGGGGTCTGGGGCAGCGGGTGTTGGGAGGGCAGGGGTCTGGGGCAGCGGGTGTTGGGAGGGCAGGGGTCTGGAGCAGCGGGTGTTGGGAGGGCAGGGGTCTGGAGCAGCGGGTGTTGGGAGGGCAGGGGTCTGGAGCAGCGGGTGTTGGGAGGGCAGGGGTCTGGAGCAGCGGGTGTTGGGAGGGCTGGGGTCTGGAGCAGCGGGTGTTGGGAGGGCAGGGGTCTGGAGCAGCGGGTGTTGGGAGGGCAGGGGTCTGGAGCAGCGGGTGTTGGGAGGGCAGGGGTCTGGGGCCGCGGGTGTTGGGAGGGCAGGGGTCTGGGGCAGCGGGTGTTGGGAGGGCAGGGGTTGGGGCAGCGGGTGTTGGGAGGGCAGGGGTCTGGCGCAGCGGGTGTTGGGAGGGCAGGGGTCTGGCGCAGCGGGTGTTGGGAGGGCAGGGGTCTGGAGCAGCGGGTGTTGGGAGGGCAGGGGTCTGGGGCCGCGGGTGTTGGGAGGGCAGGGGTCCGGGGCAGCGGGTGTTGGGAGGGCAGGGGTCCGGGGCAGCGGGTGTTGGGAGGGCAGGGGTCTGGGGCCGCAGGTGTTGGGAGGGCAGGGGTCTGGCGCAGCGGGTGTTGGGAGGGCAGGGGTCTGGAGCAGCGGGTGTTGGGAGGGCAGGGGTCTGGGGCCGCGGGTGTTGGGAGGGCAGGGGTCTGGAGCAGCGGGTGTTGGGAGGGCAGGGGTCTGGGGCCGCGGGTGTTGGGAGGGCAGGGGTCCGGGGCAGCGGGTGTTGGGAGGGCAGGGGTCTGGAGCAGCGGGTGTTGGGAGGGCAGGGGTCTGGGGCCGCGGGTGTTGGGAGGGCAGGGGTCTGGCGCAGCGGGTGTTGGGAGGGCAGGGGTCTGGAGCAGCGGGTGTTGGGAGGGCAGGGGTCTGGGGCCGCGGGTGTTGGGAGAGCAGGGGTCCGGGGCAGCGGGTGTTGGGAGGGCAGGGGTCTGGCGCAGCGGGTGTTGGGAGGGCAGGGGTCTGGAGCAGCGGGTGTTGGGAGGCAGGGGTCTGGGGCCGCGGGTGTTGGGAGGGCAGGGGTCTGGAGCAGCGGGTGTTGGGAGGGCAGGGGTCTGGGGCCGCGGGTGTTGGGAGAGCAGGGGTCCGGGGCAGCGGGTGTTGGGAGGGCAGGGGTCTGGAGCAGCGGGTGTTGGGAGGGCAGGGTCTGGGGCCGCGGGTGTTGGGAGGGCAGGGGTCTGGCGCAGCGGGTGTTGGGAGGGCAGGGGTCTGGAGCAGCGGGTGTTGGAGGGCAGGGGTCTGGGGCCACGGGTGTTGGGAGAGCAGGGGTCTGAAGCAGCGGGTGTTGGGAGGGCAGGGGTCTGGAGCAGCGGGTGTTGGGGGGGCAGGGGTCCGGGGCAGCGGGTGTTGGGAGGGCAGGGGTCTGGCGCAGCGGGTGTTGGGAGGGCAGGGGTCTGGAGCAGCGGGTGTTGGGAGGGCAGGGGTCCGGGGCAGCGGGTGTTGGGAGGGCAGGGGTCTGGAGCAGCGGGTGTTGGGAGGGCAGGGGTCCGGGGCAGCGGGTGAGGGGAGGGCAGGGGTCTGGAGCAGCGGGTGTTGGAGGGCAGGGGTCTGGAGCAGCGGGTGTTGGGAGGGCAGGGGTCCGGGGCAGCGGGTGAGGGGAGGGCAGGGGTCTGGGGCAGCGGGTGAGGGGAGGGCAGGGGTCTGGAGCAGCGGGTGTTGGGAGGGCAGGGGTCTGGGGCAGCGGGTGTTGGGAGGGCAGGGGTCTGGAGCAGCGGGTGTTGGGAGGGCAGGGGTCTGGGGCCGCGGGTGTAGGGAGGGCAGCGGTCTGGGGCAGCGGGTGAGGGGTGGGCAGTGGGCTAGAGAGGGATAGAGATAGACATGCGGAGTGAGAGAGAAAGTGGGGAAATGGAGATCAGCATGTAGTGAGAGAGAGGGAGACAGGGACAGGTCATGGTGTACAGCGACGAGGCGGGTCGGGGAAGGTCGTTGTGTCCAGCTTTGGGGGGGTCAGGGTAATTCGAGGTGTCCGGCTGTGGGGCGGATCAGGGAGGGTCGTTGTGTCCAGCTTGGGGGGGTCGGGGTAAGTCGTGGTGTCCCGCGGTGGGCGGGTCGGGGAAGAACATCGACTAGTCGTTGTGTCCAGGTCTGCAGCAAGTCTTGCTTGTGATGAGATTTGTAAGCCGCGGACATGAGAAAACCATTCCCAGCAATCCTAGATAGTGCCTCGGTCACTCACCGCCGCGGAGTGGCGCCACGGTCGTTTGCGTCTGGTTGACAACGTGTTTCTGTCGGGACATGCAGCTCCGGATACTCCAAGCAAGCGCAATATCGACTTCCTTAGGCACCAACTCAGTCGCGTGCAATGGTGTCTGTCCGACATGTCCATTTTGCATGCACTCGTGTATGTGTGCCAAACAGTCTGCATTACTGAAACTATGGGGGTTCAATGGGCAGTTTGCATTGGGTGACATGTGGCTTCATCAAGGACGTTGAGCGGTATGTTTGCCTCCCTGGCATCACACGACAAGGGCGGCACTATAACCTTCAGTGCCATTGCCCCTCTGCCTGTCTACAGCTGTCTCGCATGGAACCAGCGCAACACAGGGCATCTCGACATTGATATTGTGACCATAGCTGTCATAATGAGCCATATGTGCTGCAATTGCCACATTTCTTCCGGGGTTGTGTGGACAAAAAGTGGCCGGTATAGACATCGCTTTCTGCCCACTGCAGCTACTGTCGACCTTCATGGCGTAATGAAGTCCCCGACTGAAGTCATTGTTGCCAGTTTCCTTCCAGGTGAGACGCTCAAGGTTACGTCCTTGAGGTACGACGGAGACTCTGAGCAGTCCTTTTCACATTGCCATGTATATTTCCCATCCTCGCCTATGACATTGCGCCCGCCGGCCCAGTTGTCCAATCCTGAGAGCATGGCTCACGGACTTCTCCCAATAGATGGCGCCTCTTTACGTGTAACTATCGGAGCTCGTCTGGCCGTAAAGTGAAGGGCTGACGGCCACGTGGTCTACTTGAAGGGACTTAGATATGCCTGCCAAGATGGCGGACATATTGACTGATGGAGAATTTCAGATTTCCTTTAAAATTATGTATATAATATAATGTCGGTATTCACATACATTGATGTATTAAGGGCAGACATGTTATCTTCTAATGACCATACCACAGTCAGGACTCGACACGTTAATGCGACGCATTACGTTACACCCGATTTGATGTCGGATAACAAATATGTCGGTTTAACGCCCAGAATATAATTTTATTTACTATCTAAGTAACCCCCTCCCCCTCGTGCGATCGATGCAAGCTTTCTCCTCCAATAATATGTCACTAGATATATTTTAGATTTATGAACAAAATATGTTCTTCGTTAAACGATCATAATCATTATTTACTTTGTGAGAGTACTGCATTGGAAAGAGGCCAGTGACATGAGGCAATGTCATAGACTGCCGTCAATATGATACCGTAATACCAACAACAGGTGCCCCGAGCCACAGGGCCGCGCATGCCCAGCATACCCCACCGCCCGCGCGGCGCCGTCCTTAATCACCAGGCACCGGGGTATTGACAATAAACTGCGGCATAGTTGTCACTTGCACGACACTATTTGTAAATCCCCTTTCGGGGAGAGACAAGTACAGCGAGGGATTACTCTTATCCTAGCTGTCAACATACACATGTATAATACTATGGGTCTTGTTTCTTTTTCTTTTTGGTCTTTTGCTTTAGCATCTTGGGCTTGGCTCGCAGTGACACCTAGCGTCAGGATCTGGAGTTATGCCCGTGTGCGGCCCCGCATATACCCCCCCCCCCTCCATAACGACAACGTCCTGAGACGAGAGACGGGAGACATCGCTACCCCCACCACAGCTGGGAAAAATGTCCCCTTTTTTTACGGCTCTCGCCTAACGTGCTTTGAAAGCTTCGAATAACCCAGAAGAAGTGGGGACGGGGGGCGGGGCCGGGGGGCCGGGGCCGGGGCAGGGGCGGGGGCCGGGGCGGGGGATTGGGCGGCAGGGGAGGGGGGGGGGTGAAAGAGGGTGGTGCATCGAGAAAAGGCAAGGCTCACGGGCTGAAATATCTTTGCTAATCTCGAGAATGAGGTTTTGTTGGCGGACCGACAGTTGGGGACATTGGAATGCGGGTCCCGTATGGCAGTCGTCGTTGGTTAACGCTGCTTTTATGTCACGGTTTGTGGCGGTTTGGGGGCGGTTTAGGTCGGTATGTGAGGCGGTTTTGGTCGGTTTGCGGGGCGGTTCGGGCCGGTTTGGGGGGGCGGTTTAGGTAGGTTTCGAGGGGCGGTTTAGGCCGGTTTGGTTGGCGGTTTGGGCCGGTTCACGGAGGTCAGGTAGCGCATAATAATGAAAAGGTCTTCTTCTGGTGACTGACGCCGGACGCCATGGTCGGTCAAACCAAGCTGTGGATGTCTTGTGGCATTATGGGATGTCAACATCTTCATCTCAACATATATATTAAATCGCCGGCCCGTCCACCCAGCTCTTGCCCCCTCCCCCCTCCTCCCACCCCCTCCCAACTCACCACCGTGCCCACCTCTGACCGCATGGCAGCTAAGCGCTTGGCGACATCACTTACTATGAATGGTTCGTTGTTCAAGACGACATCGCTGTCATTGCTTGAAAATCCCTAAAAGAACAAATATGATATCGTTTTTACTAAACAATGATTGATGTGATACAACACCATAATGAACACACGCTGACCATTCTTTGTGGCCCCAACACGTGTTGTCTGCCCTCTATGCCCCGACTGTGCAGTAATAGTTCACCTAACCGTCAGCAGGGTGTATCGCTCACCGTACTCACCAGCTTATTAGCGATAATCCTGTGATAAAGGTGACGATCATCATCCTTATTCTCCACAGAAACGTCTTCCAAAAGAAACAAATGTTTATTTAATACTATTGACTATAATAATACTATAACTATTCAAGTGCGTGTTCGAATGTCACGTGGTGCCTTGCGAATGGGCGGCGAGATTTCGGTCTTGCACCTCGCTGGCAACGTGGTTTGGGCGTTCGATCTCGTTGGCAGCGGCTGGTCGAGATCATGCTCTGTGCGGGGCCAGGAGGGATGTCCTCGCTGTGGGGCGCCCTCTGCCGTTGCGTATCACTATCTGGACGCCGCGGAGAGTGGATGGAATGGAGGCGTGGTTACACATATGATGGAGGGAACTATCAGGGGAGGAAGCGGTTTTTTTCTTGCGCGATAATAATTTGATTTTGGCAACTGTGATATCAGTTTTCTGCCATGTTTTCATCTCCACTTCACTGTTTGTCTCCATCTCGCTTTCCCCGTCTATCAGTCTCCATCTCTCTCCCCTCTGTCTTCATCTTTCTCTGTGTTTATAATTCTCAACCTACTTTACCCTCCAAATATCGCTTTCACACTTTTTGAATTTGGGTTTTTGGTGGTGAGGGTGTTGGTTGGGCGAGGGTTGCGGCGGTTGGGGGGGGGGATGGTTAGCTAGGTTAGGGGTTCGATGGAGTGAGGGTGTTTGAGGGGGCTGCGATACTAGATACGGGGCGGCTGGGGTGAATGAATGGGTGGGTGGGTGGGTGGGTGCGTGGCGATGGCATGTAAGACTGAATGTGGGTGGATAATAGAAGTGACTGCGCTTTCAATCTCGCCCACCTAGATCTCGCGCACCTGGGGGTGTGCGAGAGTGTCCAATGTTTGATCAGAGCAAGGTCATGGAAACCAGGGAGAGATGAGGGAAGCGGGAGGGGCAGGGCGGAGGCGTCGGAGGAGGTGAGGCAGCAGGGGAAGGCAGGGGGGGGGGGAGGGAGCGGGAGGCAGGGGGGCAAGGGCGATGTTACTTGGCACGCTGCAAACCGTGTACCTAATCAAAAGTGTTTGATTCGCATCCTAGTGCAGCACCCACGCAGCTAGTCCGAGAGGTAGGGCAGTAGTGTATGACAGATGGGTCTAACTACGGGGGTGTAGAAGGCAGGAAAATCGGGGACAGAGCCGTGACCGGGGAACTAGAATCCTTGCTTGGGGTGGGGGCGTATGATATAAAGATGAGAGGAACTGTGTTGGAGGGAAAGGGGAGTTTGGTAGGGGTGGAGGGTGTGGATGTAGTGGAGCGGGTTGATGAGAAAAGCAAGGGGTTGGGGGTGGTGGTGAGGGGTGGTGGTGAGGGTGGGTGAGCCTTGGCTGTCGCTATGACAAGGGAAAGTTGGCGGTGAAAAAGATAAAGCCGCGGCGGGGGCTGGGAGTAGGGGTGGGGGTGGGATGGGCGGGGAGGGTTAGGAGCTAGTGTGTGGGTCTGTGTCTGGGAGGGGTAGAGAGGGGGCTTAATGGGTCGCGACCCAGGATACTGCGGGGCGCTGTAAGTAGGCACCCATGCACCTGATGACGCTCCCATGACAACCAGGCTCGGCTGATTTATCACCGCCAGTCACCGATCGCCGGCCAAACGCCGACGTCCTTGGCGGCCATGGGGTGCGAGAGGAGGGGGGGGGGTCCTGGGGGTGGGGGTGGGGAGGGGGCGTTACAGGCGTGATGACACGAACGCAAGTGTCTGATGAGCTCAGCAGGCTGCTTCACCAAGCTTTGATATGATATCGTTAGCTTTCAATCTCCATCGTCCAAACATCACCTGTACCATTTTCATTTTCGTAATTCTACGCGGGTGGGTGGGGGGGGGGGGGGGGGAGGGGGGTAATTAACCTGGCTAAAAGCTCATATACCTCTCGAAATTTTATATATTTGTTTTAATCGAAAGTGGTTACTAAACCACGCACGCACAACCGGTAACATCTTGTCTCCAGCTCAGTATGCAACGTATTTCCCAATACAAAAGCCATATAATATACGGGTTCTCCATTGATCTGTACCACGATACGTGTCCAGAGCCTTAACAACCTTTGGCGTGTATATGTCTGTACCTCATTTAACACAATCTCGGCCATACCCATGCAGACGTCCAATTAATCTCCAGTCCTGTATCAGGGCCAGACCGCCGTGGCGTCTCTGTCCCTGTCTGCACCGGTCTGTCTTGCAGTGGGCCGATGGCGCGGTGGCGGGAAGAAGAAAAACAAATGGGGGTACGTAACCTTGGAGCGGTCACTTCCGGTGAAAGTCACCTTTGTCCTTGGCGGCGGCGGTCACATGATCTCACCCCCAAACCACGTGACGCCACTGGCGAGACGGGAGTTCCGGTCCCTGCGCCGTTTCGGGACCAAGCCGTAGGATCTCTGTCGGGAGCAATGACCAGAAAATGCACTTTTTTTCCATCAAGGCCGTTCTGCTGAGTTTCTGTTCTCTCTCGCGAATGTCTGTGTCCTAGTATGTGTCCGACGTCCTGTGCAGCTGGGTGGGGGTGGGGGTGGCCGTGGGGGTGGGGTGGCGGTTGTGGGAAGCCAGGCAAACGGACTGTTGCATGTCGTCTCACAACTGGAAAAGGCGTGGGTTTGGGGTAGGATGATAGGGGGGCGGGGGAGTTAATTCCCCCTCCATTCCCCGGGGCCTACGTTTTTCTAGCGCATTTACCACCTCCGTGAAGGACTAAGAATATATGTATCTATTTCAATATGTGTGACCGCCTTTCTGCCTTCCTTTTTTTCCTTTTCATTTTTCTGTAACTATATTTGCATCGCTTCGCCTTACACTGGCCGCCGCCCAGCGGCATTGATTGTCACGTATACTGCTTGCCGATCCCAACCCACGTGTTCATTGTGTTCTGTATATAGCAGCGCGCTCTCTGTGAATGCACAGCGCCAGCGGTGTCATACTGTGGGAAGTCGCACCAGTCGGGGGTTCGCACTCCGTTTGGCAAATGTTAGTGTCCGTGCATGACAACGATCCCATATCCTTCTTCGACAATTGTTTCCCCCAGGGAGTTTTTGTTGTTTTAGCCGTTCGATCGCTCCTCCCTATTGTAACAGCTTGACCTTCCTTGGCCTCCAGAGGTTAAAATGTCCTACTCAAAGCAAATAATATCGGCAGAGGTGACTCCAGATAAAGCCATTCCACATTACTGTTAATAATTCCATCGAACCTGGGAAACCTATCACTCAATGAAATCATGTCATCCTCCAGTCGTCCTCTTTGTCGTCTCACATTGGCCTGTGCTTCAAATTTTTCGTGGTGTCCGCCATCACCTTGACATCGTCCCTTTCTTCATCGATTTCCATTTGTCAGCTTCCATAAACTGCAGCCTCATTATTTTTGTCTTTTGATGAGACAATGCCTAGTGGGCCTATCCTGTGCCTTTTGCCATCTGTCGCACCTACAATGTTCTCAGTCCCCCTTCCATTGTACCCCCATTTTGTCCGACCTTACGCTCTTTTTCTTGATTCCTGCCCCCCGTGCCTCTTCCCTCTCCCGCTCCCTGTATGTACATGTACCGCTGTCTTTCTCTCTCTCTGTCCCTCCCTGTCTCCCCATCGCTATCCCTTTCTCTCTCTAACTGTTTCTCATTCTCTCTTCCCCACCGATCTCTCTATAACCACCCATCCCTCTCCATATTTGTGTCCCCCACCCCCATTCTTTCAACCTCACCCCACACCCCCCCCCCTCCCCGGCCGCCCCCCTGCGGCGACCCATTCCTAAAAGACCCTCACCCACTCCAGTAAATTGATTCCTGCCCTCGTGTTCGCTCACACGGAACAACACTCTGTTGCCGCTGCGCCATCCAAGGTCGCGTGACGTCACTAGGTCATTCGTCAACGGACGCTGGACAAGCTCCACGACCTCTCCCCCTGCCCCCCCCCCCCACTCCCCTCACAACACCCCTAGGCTGGATGGTTGCTTGGGACGATCCGTTGTCTCTCAACGCTCATCCGCCATATTTTGTGACTGTGACAGACGAAAAAGTGTCACTTTCACTTCATTTCCTTGTAACATGTGCGTCGATGTTACATCGATGTTACAAGACCCCACAGAACACGGAGGACGGTGATGGAGGGAGGGGCTTACCCACTCTACCCCCCGCGCCTCCACCCTCAGTGAGTGACCGAGGCACGGCCCTCAGGGTGGAGTACTTAATTCAATTCAATGTGGTAGCAGCCACTCATACCCCCCCCCCCCCAACCCCTCTCGGCCCCTCCCCACCTTATTCGCGGCTAATTGTAGCCTTGGGGTTTATTTATAATGGAGTCTGGATACAATGACTGCTGGCTAAGTGCATATCAGATGTAACCTACAACAGTGAATATTTCCAGCTCCGTTATACTTGACAATAATATTGTGACCAGAGAACGTTGTCACAGTTTAGCCTTCATATCATGTGCGCTAAAGTGGCCTAAGGCCCCAACATGTTATTTCATTATGTACACGGGATGTGTACACATCTGACCCCCAGAGTTCAAAGGTGAAGCTGAATTGGAGAAGATACTACTTTTGCCAATTACATTTTATTTTAAAAGAAAACTGGCAATATGAGACACACTGATGTGTCAATATCTTGCCATCACTTGGAGACCACCAGGCTGGGTGTCACGTGACTGACTGCTGATGTCCTTCCTCATTACGTCATCATGTGCTTGGCAGGCTGGTCTGAAGCCATCATCGTCGCGTATATACCACCTTCCGCAGGATCGTTATGTAGGTACTCAATCCGGTATTTAGTATCGTGTCCTTTTCGGCTCTGATCTGCTGCCTCACCCCTCACCCCTCTGATTGCCCCCAACCCCTCCCTGCCCTTTCTCCATCCCTACCCCACTGCCGCTTTGCACTCATACATGAAGTCTTACCCCGTGCCATAAAATTCGTGACTTTTATGGATGAGAATCGAAATGGTCGGTAGACGGCGCGTCTGGCTGGAGAGTGTTTGCGGCCACGACTCGTCATAGAGCGCCGCCTATCGGATGATGGATACTCCCCGTCTATGACGTCATACTGTCTGTCGTCCCGTGTGAGACCACCAACTACATATCTATCTACATATGTGTCTTTCCTTCACTCCTCTAGCGTTCTGTTTATTCTGTAACTCTCCTCTCTCACTCTTATCGTTCTTTCATTCTCTGCCTCTCTTTTCAATTTGTCTAAGTGACTCTCTAACTCAGTATCCTATGTCTCATACCCTCACTCTCTCCCTCAAACATTGCACCCCCCCCAACTCTCCACCACACACTAAATTCACCTCTTTCGGAAGATTAGCTCTCAGACACCACGTGACCAGTGATGTGACGCCCCGCATCGTCGCCGATACTAAATCCCTGACTACATTGATTATCAGATTAAATTTGCCACGAGATATAGACAGGCATAATAGCCAGTAGCATGATGTGCCGCGAGCCACTTCATATCTATTGATGTGGAGAGCTATAACTGCCTTCATCGGCGGCTTGGGCGACACCCAGGTGGGTTATTAATGGGGCTTATGGTGTCACTATGTGCGGGAGATGCCGCATAAACCGGATGTGTCTAGGTCACAGCCATGGAGCAGCTTCCGGATTATCAGGCACGAAATCAAAAACAAATCGGGAAAAATCTTCTACGTAGAGAGAATGTCGGCTGTTCGCGCGCTCACTATGTGTGTCTTGTTATACATACACTACATATGATGATATAGTATATGGCTCCCTCTTATACATGTATGGCTCCCTCTTATACATGTATGGCCCCCTCTTATACATGTATGACCCCCTCTTATACATGTATGGCCCCCTCTTATACATGTATGGCTCCCTCTTATACATGTATGGCTCCCTCTTATACATGTATGGCCCCCTCTTATACATGTATGACCCCCTCTTATACATGTATGGCCCCCTCTTATACATGTATGGCTCCCTCTTATACATGTATGGCTCCCTCTTATACATGTATGGCCCCCTCTTATACATGTATGACCCCCTCTTATACATGTATGGCCCCCTCTTATACATGTATGGCTCCCTCTTATACATGTATGGCCCCCTCTTATACATGTATGGCCCCCTCTTATACATGTATGGCCCCCTCTTATACATGTATGACCCCCTCTTATACATGTATGGCCCCCTCTTATACATGTATGGCTCCCTCTTATACATGTATGGCTCCCTCTTATACATGTATGGCTCCCTCTTATACATGTATGGCTCCCTCTTATACATGTATGGCTCCCTCTTATACATGTATGGCTCCCTCTTATACATGTATGGCTCCCTCTTATACATGTATGGCTCCCTCTTATACATGTATGGCTCCCACATGTATGACTGTTTTCCCTGTTAAACGCCCATTAATTTCGAAACCTCTTGTATGAACCATTGATAGCACAAACATGCAAAGGAAGTAAATCACTGGCTGTTTTTTGATGTCCTGATTTCCTATTGAAGACCGTCGTTGACCTTATGAACTTCCCAACGGCCTAATGGGACCGACGATCCATTACCCATACCCCCCCCCCGCCCCCACCCCCCTCCACCACACCCATTCCGACCTCCCCGACCTCCCTTCCTCCCCTCCTCCCCGCCCCCCTCTCCCTCCCTCTCTCCCTCCCCCCCGACCCTAAAGATTTCCAGTGAACCTCTCCCAGCCAACACTGACATGAATACGACCCGCAGACTCCTATTACCCTTTGACAAAATGGCGGGTGGGGGGCGGGCTGGGGTAAGGGAGGCAGACCCCTTCTGTTACTCCCACCACCATCACTCTAGACACTCTATGTGGACCTACAGCTGGGTTAAGGGGAAGAGGGAGGCGGGGGGGGGGGCGTGGGTGGGCCTCCCCATACCCTGATGGATTCGCCGGTTGGATGTCCAGCTGCACACGGGGTGATAACTCCGTCACCCCCCGCCCCCCCCCCCTCCCCTCTATCTACCCCCCCACCCCTTCTCCCCCATCGCCCACTCCTCCCACTTTTCCCACCCTCCCTGGCAGACCGGGACTTGAATTTCTAAAAGTCAAAGACGCCCAACTTCTGTAAGTTTTTTTTCCTCATATAACCTTTAATCGTGTCTTTAGACGCCCATCTGAGAAAATCGTTTCCGGTGGCTGACCTGCCGGGGCCCTAGATTAGGCTGGTACCACTGGGCGGGCCAGATTGAGACTCGGGTAGAGACACTGGGGACCATGTACCGTCATCAGCGCTCCGGAGGCGCCTTAACACAGAGGCTACGGCACAGCGCCAAGCATGTATAATTGCATTGTCTATAAATACCGAATAAAGCGAAGTTAATCGAGCATATTGGAACACGGAGTTTTTGAGTTTCCGGAATTGTAAAATCGAAATTTTCTGTCACCAGTAGTAGCGCTTATAACTTTATCTCGTTTTGATTTGTAGTATGCTCGAAAGGTGACCCATTTCATCGCGTAATATTAGTAATATTAGCACTAACACAACAGTCACAGAAGCCGTTCCCTGCACCCACCATTACCACCACAGCTAGAATATCAAGTTATAAACTACCGCTTTTATGAAGTGCATTTTTACTCATTTGTCATTTACATTACGTCAGTTTTGTTCTTATTGGCCACTGATCCTGAACACTTTTCTCCTACTACGACGAATCTTTCCCTATCACAAAAGGAAATGTAACTGTTTTAAAGTTTTTTACACCGGAAGATCTGTCCTGGTGGTTATATTACCATATGATTGATACGGATGGTACATCATGAAAGAGAACAATCAGGGTGTTTGTAACAGGACACGTGGAGGCCCTCTACATATACTGTATCTCTGACTTCTATTCTATTCCTGTAAGTCACTTTAAATAATGAAAGCTGGCCGATATTGGTAAAGATTTATCTCCAAAACGTGTTGCTCGAAATGTTGTCCAGAAGACGAAAATATAATTATTTTTTAGCGTTCATCGACACGAGAATAGCCATGAGAGTATTAGAGTACAAACCTACGACCAGCTAATCATTTGAAACACTCCAGTACAGGCATTTTGTAACCATTACTGGGGAGGGATTTTGTCCGAAATTGGCTCGTAGATATATATTAACAGCTCACAAGAAAGATAAATGGTGCCGTCATTTACATATGAGAGAAGATTTATTGAAGGAACAGCCACTTCTGGGTATATAGGCTCTTTCTGCTAACAGCAGCTCCGCAGTCAATAACGTCACATTCGCGGATTCGTTATATTATGGAAGTCGATCTCCTGTAAATGGAATATAAAGGAAAGAAGATATGACAGAGAAGGTGTCATTGTTTCATGAAGCATAAACAAGTTAATTTTATGGTTGGGTGAGGTGTTCTTTTATCTGCATCGAGTACTGAGTCGCACAAACACTGCTGCCCCGCCCAAATAAACAGCATCGAGCCGCGGGGACGGGCCAGCCCAGCGCCCCATTGTTTCCCCCTTCTTTTTATTCTCCTCCTATTGCCTCAATTGATTTAACCCCGAAACCGATCCTCTGCCAATCCCGCATAAAACCGCAGATAAAAAAAGTTGTAAAAAAACACCCAGCGCGCCCATGGTGTGGGGCACCCTTGAAGCTAGCTACTCTAAACGCCCCAGCACCCACACAGACTCCCCCACCGTGACCGTCAGCCACTGACTCCCCCTCCACTCCCCCCCCCCTCCCGCGCGGTCTCCCGTTGGTCCTTCCCTCACGCCCTGTCCATCCAGCACCAACCCTCCTCCCTCTTTCCTTCCCTCATGTACTGTCCTCTCCCGCCTCGTCCTCCCATGCGTCCTTCTCCCCTGTCTGCCCTCGTCCCGCTCTCTTTTTGCCGCACCCAGCTCACAGCTCCCCCCCACAAATCGCGCTCCCCACACCCCCTCTCTCTCTCTCCCAAATCCCGCGCCCTGAACCTAGCGATCGATGACTTCATGCAGTCGACGTGTCTGCAGGTATTACCTCGTGCCATGCTGCCAGCCCCGCACCCCACCCCCTACCCCCCTCCCACTTACCCCCGCACCCCCGCACCCTCCCGCGGGCTCCGTGCCGCCGACGTCTGCATTAAGGCGACACGTCATTCTTTACCCGGGGACAGACTTCTCCCTCTCCCTCTACCCCCTCTCCCACCCCCTGCCCCCCCCCCTCCCCCTGCCTCCCCTCACATCCACCTCCACCCGTGGAGGCACAACCCAAAAAGAGGTAGAAAAGAAAAGAAAAGACACACGCACACAAAACTCGGCCACGGGGGCAGGCATAGGTAGGGAGGGGGTAGGAAGGGCGGAGAACCAGGGGGGTCGGGGGGGGGGGGGGGGCGACGGATGCCCCAATGGCTCGCCCACGGCGGAAATGAATGCCCGCGCGGCCTAATAAAATACAGATTACTCACGCGTCCGAGTCAAGTGTGAAAAAAACAGGAGAGGGCCAGAAACAAAAAGAAATCCGACCGCAAGAAAAATTGACGGCGGGGTGGAGGTGGAGGGTAATGGTGTGGGTATGTGTGTAGTGTGTATACGAACGATCCAGGGAGGCGAGTGAATTGATGGACAGGGGGGGGGGGTGGAGGAATCTAGATATAATACAGTTACGGCGGGGCGCTGTGGAGGGAAATCGAACCCGCGTGGAGGTAACACAGGTCCAAGCTAAGTAAATGTTGTCCTTCGGAAATGAAACAAAACTGTTCGCAGCGCCACTCGCGGGGGCCACCAGCACCGCCACAACACAAACGCGATCCACTCATGATTCAAGCAGTGCTGCCATCTTTGGGTGTAGTAAGTAAGTAACGGGTCTTGCATGGTGGCCTCCCCACACAGGGGACGAATCGACACCCAGGGTAGGCGACCGGCGCTAGATAACACTCGGGGAGGTAAAGGAACAAGCCGCTAGCTAGGTCGGGTTGCGCTAGTGTTGATGGAGAAATAGTCCCTGGTATAGATTCACGACATAATGTTCGATCGGGTAACGGTCTCCTGGAATCCTCACTTCGTTTGGTGATCGATTTCTTAGCTATTCGGCTAGATACCCTCCTGTTTTTGGGCGCTGTGCGTTGTGCTGCCATGTTGGATGGACATCGCGGTCGAGGCATGATTTATGAGTTTTCACCGGTACCGATGGCTTTGTTGGTGGTACACAAGACCTGAATATTACACCGTCATATATCCCAGTCCGACTTTGTGGACTGGAGATCGACTGCGAGCGATGTCTGCAAGCAAGGAATGCTATGGTGGTCAGCGAGCTGGACTTCGTCGAGCAACCTCAGCCCCAAAACCGACCCAGCGCTACGCATACCCTATTATCGCTCAGATGAAACAGATGTTTTACCCACGAAAGATCAAACATATCCACTTAGAAAATCCGGAATTTGCAAACCATCCAAAGTTAAGTCAGCGACGCCATGTGCTGAATTCTGCCGCTAATAGCGTGAGAAGCTATGGACAAAATGGCGGCTTGTAATGCGGACTTTATGGCATTATTACGAATACGGCCACAGATCTCGGCACAAGTTATATCGAAAGCCACGTGGTGGAAAGGTGTCTGGGAACCTCTGTCTGGGATTGCCAATATCCGGCTTCCTGCCTAGTGGTCCAAGGACGCCCAAGTGCCCGTCACACTCGTAATGAGAATCTGGATTGTCCTATAAAAAGGTGAAGGGATTGGAGGTGGGGCGAGGGGAGGGGGGGGGGGGTGACAAAGCAGGAGATGTGTGCGTAATAGGCCGGGGGGAGGGGTAGAGAGGGCACACCGTGATGGGACATCTGTGGTGGTGTGTGTGGTGGGGACGGAACTATCCGCCTGTTGGCAGCAAACAATTTCTCGTTTGGGTAACTTCCAATAGCTTCTCTTGCAGCACGTATTGGACACATAGGTGCGTATCGTCCTTTAACTGAAAGCGAAAGTGGTGATAAACTGAGCGGAATATCGTTAACACATGCCTTGTATGTAGATACATATATATGAATCTATACGGCGCTGTTATCAACGCGGTTTTTGCGGCAATTAGGTTAATAAGTTACTTCGGTAATTCGGTTATCAGTCTATATGCTTTGTGGACCATGTGCGATCAGCCAAGGTACCGGTGGCCTGGGGTTTAATGAAGTGCTTAATGGGTGGAAAATCGGGTTAGAGGTTATTATAACATAAATCGCCAGGTCCCTAGGAAAGGTATAATTAATTTACCTGATTTATTTCAACACGATTATATCGAGGCTTTCACAACAGTGGCACTCCAGCAATATTGAGCCCCAGGCACCTGCCAACACCGTAGATGCCCGACCACCGCCCTGGCCAGGCAGGGCGTGTCATTATTCCAGAAAAGTGAATTGGGGACTGCTTGTTTCATTTCCCACAAAATTTCCGGCTGTACTGTGGCAATATGCGAGTCGTTGGTTCCATTGGACCTAACCTCAAGGGTGGACAGTCGGCAGGAAATGACGTACTCGTCCTTGTGGGCAGTACCCCTCCTACCCCCCCCCCCCCCCCTTCCACCGCCCGGCACCCCTCTACCCTTCCACTCGTGGTGGACAGCGTCCAGAATATCTGTTGTATCTTTGTGTCCCTAGGTACAGGGAGGTGGGGGGGGGGGGCAGGGGTGGAAGGGCGGTATCCAGGGGGTTGTCCGAAGGAGGAGGTGAATGAATGGGATGGGGTGACCAAGGGGGTAAACACAGCCTGAAGGCCCTCGGTGTGTTTGAACCGCTGGGGACTGACCCAGGTTTTCCCCCTTAAGGGTGGTGGACGTTAAGTACCGTCCATGCATGCATCCTGGGCGGGGACATTACGACCCCCCCACCACCTCCACCCCCCTCGGCTCTCCTCCCCTCCCCTCCCCTCCCGATCCCATGGCTCCACACGCCCCCCCCCCACTCCTCTGGTCTCCCCCCTCTCCTCAAGACCCCATGTCCCTAAACCCCTCCCCCCCCACCCCGGTCCTATTGGCGTTGCTCTGATGGCCCGTGGCTATGGACTGGGCTACTCCGCAGGACTCTTCACACACAGTACTCACCCCACCACCCCCCCCACCACGTCTGCGCACACCTCACCCTGACCCCTACCCTCTATCTCCCCTTCTCGGAACTTATATAGCTCTCTATCGACGGGTGATATAACTGCCCCGGAGTTGTTGTCATGGTTAAAAGTGTTGCCTCCACCCTCGCGGGGCCGGCAAGCTCTCTCTCTCGCTTAGTTACCGCTTTTGTTCACTCTTTAAACCTCATCTAATTTCTGGCGCTCACTATTACCCCCGCCCCCCCCCCCCTCCCCCCCGCCCCGCCCTGCGCTGCCCGGCCCCTCCTCGGTCCCTGCCAGGTCCCCACCTGGCCCTCATGCCCTAGCCTGCGGTGTCCACCCTTCGGCCCTGACCTCCGCCCCGCCCCTGCCCAACCCTACAGTGTCAATGCCCTACTCGCCCCTGTCCCACCGTGCCCTGTGCCGCCCCATCATAGCCATACCCTGCCGTAACCCCCCCCCCCCTCCCACCCGACACCGCCCTTGCCCTGACCGCCGCGCTTTCCCAGTAAGAAGTCAGCAGATCCGCCCCTCGTCGCTGAAGCGGATCTGTATTGGTTTATGTGCCCGATGGCGACTTCAATGATAACCCTGCCCGTACACACGATAAGAGGGTTACCACGCGGACACTCATGGCGGCACGCTACAGCTGTGGGCTGACCGATGGGGTAGGAGCCAGGACTGGTGTCACGGGTGTGAGTGCGCCAGGGAGAGGGTGTGGGGGGGGGGGGCAGGGAGAGGATGTGGGTTCTGCCTTTATCGTATCATACAGACATCTCGCCAGTCGCATTTTGATATCGGTTGACTGGTGGATAATCTGACATGATAATGATACCAATCTCTGTATAAGTGAAGACACGCCTCAGCCTTTTAGCGCTTGTCTTTTTCTACATCGAATAGAGCATATTAATATGCGTCTTTATCTAAAGATTAAATGTTAAACCTTTTTTTCGACGTTTTGTAAAAATAATGATCACTATAGTAATAGGGTAATTTTCACGTGTCAGGTAGATGACCTTGACTTTTGACCTTTCGATGAACTTCCGGTTGGCTGTCCGCCTGAAACATTAGACTGATACAAGTTCAAGTTCAAATATTTTTTATTACAGTGACATGCCAACATATATACATGATACACAAACGGTAGTAAATATCATGTTGGCCCAGCCCAAATGGCTTACAGGTCACTCTGATTTAAGAAAATCTATTAGCTTTCACAAATTTAATTAATTTGATATTGTGCGGACTTCCTCTTTTCTAAAGTGTCTATTGTATTTTGCTAATTGACGCGAACAATGATTAAACATGTAAATTAGTTGTTGATCTCTAGTGAAACTACTGAAGGTAGGGCATCGACTATGTACATCATACAACCAGTCATTCCGAAATTCGTTCTAAAGGTTACCTTCATCTTCACAAAATAAACATATACGTTTCTCTCGCGGTGTGTTGTTGAACCGTCCCCTTTCCACTCTCAGTGGTAACACTCCCATCCTTGCGCTACGACAGACCGCTCCACTCTTGTTAGATTTCTTGTAACATAGTCTTCAACGTTGCAATTAAATTTAAACTTGTTATAAAAGTGTAGCTTTGGCTTTTTCACTATAGTTTGTCCCATTCTCTTTCTTGCATTGGAACATTCGTAATTTTAATTGGGCCACATCACAGAATAATGTATCATCGTAGAAATCATGGTACCCACATTCAGAGAGAATATTGCAAACCTGTTTACACCAGTTAAAGCCAGAAAAACTCCAATCGTAGGACAAATTACATATTATATTCGTAAGGCGTTCCTGTGGGAAGTTAATGAACATATTCCACAACCTGATCATTTCAATCCACCTTAGATATTTAGGTCTTAGTCATCCCATCTCTCCGTAGAGTGCCTCGATGGGAGTAAATTTATGAACCCCGAGAAATGTCAATGTCAGAATGTTTACATATGTTATTGGTTTCATATGTCACACGCTACTGTTCAGTCCAGTCCAGTTATGGTGGTTTGGTTTGGCGAAGATTCCACGTCTGAAACGTCATTTTATACATTTCCTCCTCTAATACTCTCTCCTGATCCCTGTCGAATTATCTGTCACGCATTGGGTGGACACATCGACAGCTCCAGACAGCCGTCCCAGGTCATACCTCCATCCCATGCCCCTCACCCCACCCCCGACATCCCTACCCCCGCCACTCACCACTCCACCACCTCACATCCCCCGTCATCCACCACGCATCATCCCCATCCCCCGCCATCCCCCATCCCAATATCAAATCTCTCACACCCACGCATGGAAAAGCATATATCCCCAAAGACTTCTTTCTTTAAGCTTTATCCTCCTCTGCATTCTATTTTGCCCCTCCCCCCCACCTCCCTTCCTTCAATTCACTATTCTCAACTGCACTGGTTGTCTCACGTCCTCCATTTGTCGGCCTATACCGCCCCACTCCCCCCCCCCCCAGCCCATTAGGCCCCCACCCATCATCTCCCTCACTTCCTCCACCCTCCACCCACCCCTGCTATGTTCTATCCCTACTCATTCTCCTTCCATACTCTGCCCACACTCCATCATATAGAAAACCAATTCCAATCAGTCTTCCGCACCCCAATTCTTTTCGGCTATACTGCCCACCCAGTTATCCATCACCCACCTCCCCCCCGCCCTCGCCGTGTTGTATCTCACCCGCACCCCCACCTCCAGTCCCCCCACTCCCCCGCCCGTCGTTGGCCGGTCGCTATATAAACTTACTGGACCTCGCAATGAAGTTCATTAGTGGACGTTATCGGGGTCGCTAGGTGGCGCTGCGCGGCCAGGGCACCGCTGACATTACAGCCGCAATTTGTGCCATTTACCAGCCACCGACAGTCGCCACAATAACCGGAATAAAATAGGGGAGACCTTTGCTCCCCCCCCCTCTCCTCCACCCCCCCCACCCCCTCCCTCCGCCATCCCTCCCCCCAGCCACCCATGGCCGACCGCCCTGACACACACCTTTACCGTCACTGTGAAGTCTACCTCTCGCATGATTTCTCGACCACAAATATGACCTTGTCGTCCGCGTTGCTGCTGAAGAAGCTCCCCACCCCCCTCCCCAGCCTGCACCCCGTTCTAATATGAATGCGACTTCTCCCCCCAAACGTGCCTCAGAGATCGCCTCACAGTGACGCCTCCCACCCCAACCTCAGCTCCAACTCCTCCCTTACATACCCCTCTATGTGTGCCCCCCCCTCCCCCCCCCCCCCCAGAGGGTGGGGACGGCCAGATGTCGGCTAGGCTGGCAAGGACGCGGAATATGGTAAATCGAGTGCCTCGCGAAGTGACGGCTTCCGTCACGACAGCCAACGCCGCCGACTTAAAATTGGCGATAAATTGTCCTTGCAAGGGGCTTGTGATTGGAAGAGATTGAACCCTGTTAGCAAGGACGTGAAGGAAATATGTGTGCCATAGGTGGTGTTACACCCTCAAGAAGCAGAAACGTCTTCGCCATTGCTTTCTGGCCTTTTTACAGGACTACACAGAAATTTGGCGTAATATATACATGATATGTATGTAAAGATACATATTTTAAAAGGCAGTTTATGGGCGATAATATGTAAATGTAGCAAAAGATTCGGTGCAACGGGTTCGATATATACAACCTACTGGATGAAATAAATTGGATTTGAAAGAAAGCCAGTCACGCGTGTGCTTTGGAGAATATGAAAAGGTATTGACTGGTTGCCTGGGTCCAGTGTTTGTGGTTGGGAGGAGGTTTCTAGGCTGGATGGATCACCTCTTAGAGCCGTGTTTTTTTTGTGGCATCCGATTTATCCAACGTCAATAGCAACGTCTGCTGTATCAGTGTCCCCCGTCTAGCCTTATTTCGCCCTCTTGACAAGTGATGGGCTGGGTCTTCTTGCTCATTTGACAAAGTTGCCATCCATTTTAGGTGAAATTAAAGGCGAATAGAAAGGGATTTCCCTCCATAGGGCTTGGGCATAGAAAAGGGCAGCAACAGCAGCGCCCTCTAAGTGGAGATATGTGTGTCTCTTACCCTGGTCGATACCTTTCGGCGGAAAAGCTCCCTCCCACTGTCCGTAAAGACTCAGGTATTTGTTACTTCCGGTTTGGAGCAGACGACAATTGGACACCCTCCCTCGCACGCCCTCCCCGCCCTCGCCCCAGCGCCCGCCCCCGCCCCCATCCCCCGCTTCACTTCACATTGTGAAGAGCCATCGCCACAACCCCCCCTTCCACCCTCGTGCTCCTGTCTATGCCCCCAACCCCCCGCCCTCCCTCCCCCCGCGCATCCCCAGCTCCACACCCACCACCGTCATCCATTGCCCAATGTACTTCCGTTCCCACTCCTTTCAACCACAGAATCCGGATGTACCGAAATGAAACGACTTTCCTCATAAAATCCGTCCACCCAATTCAATAAAGTAATTTCGGAATTACCTTCCGCGCACCTGCTTCAAGTTGTCCAGGGAATTAGTTCCATGGACGCACCACCTCTCAGGATATAATGCTAATGCTTTGCTGTAATCGCCTGTTTTTTTGCCATTGAGCAGCCAAAAACGATATCCCGACTTCCCGGTCCTTACAATAGCGACCAGTGTCCTTCTCCGCTTGTTTTACGGTAATTATACTTATCCCGACAGTCGTTAATGCCGCCAGACACCATTCTCTCGCGATACAATGAACGATGCATATTATCGCCTTTTTATTTGAAACTTCCCAAAACAAGGAAAGTCAATCTGTGCTTCGCGCACTGGCGCAGACTTTTTTCCATTCTAACCCAGAACGGCGTAAATGAAATGAATTGGTGTTTTAGGCCGCTTTCGTGCACACAAGGGCTAAACTTAACACATTATGTATTAACGGGATATCGTCTATGTGTCCATGGCGACATTCAGGACAAGCACGCAGCCTGATACGACACACACTTACACTGTGATGCCCTGCAATCAAAGGGTTGGCTACAAACGTGTAATTAAATATCGAATCATTGACCTCTGCATGCTAATATCAATTGAAGTTAATTGGTACGTATCTTTAGGATGAAGCAGTCTGAATTCGCCGTCTTTACCGAGGCATAAATAGATTTTATAGTGCGTGGCAACCCTCGCGTAGGAAGCTACAACAGTTGGACGATTCCCCTGGAAATAGTCCGCTGATCAGTGAAAAAAAGGGTGCTCCGATGTGGCTTTGAGTTCCGTGTCAAACTGGCCATCAGCGGAATGGAAGATAAGGAGTGGCGAAGAAATCCCACCTCCCCCCGCCCCGGTCCGCCCCCTCTCCACCCGGCCCCACACCCCTACCCCTGCTATTCGGCAATTCAACCGCTCTCGTCCCCGCACGAATAGATTTTCCTCCACACCAAGGCGACTACCCACTCACCCCCGCCCCTCCCCCGCCCCTCCCCCTCCCACCCTCTCCAGACCAACGTCTACGGCAGGGTATCCGTTATTGCTATTTTGCCACGTCACCTTCCATCAGATCAATCCGCCAGGGAGACTTAGAGAGATTGCATTAAGGTAGCTTCGACCCCTTGCAAAGGCAAATTTAGGGGGATTTTTGATTGAAAGCCACTCCTCTAGCTGAGCAGAGCTCTTCACTGGATCGGGATTGGGTCAGGCAAAGTTCAAAGAGAGTGATCAACCGCCGTATACACCACCGGCACCGCCACCGCCACCACCGCCGCCACTGCCCTGAGCCGCCTCACTCCCGCGCCTGTCTCATGCTGCCGCCAATCGGTGGCGCGAAGTAACCCGCAAAAAGTAGTTCCGTCGAATAAAAAAAAGTTCGGCTTGAGACTGATTGCTTTAGTGATGTGTGATGGCCATGAAGTTGTATTCACAAGTCAATTGCCTTCAGTCAGCTTATTCCTGTCCCAGAAAACATCTTCTCTGTGTTCCCGACAAACAATCCTCCTCTCTTCATCCCCAGCAAACCTCCTCTCTTCATCCCCAGCAAACCTCCTCTCTTCATCCCCAGCAAACCTCCTCTCTGCATTCCCTGCAAACCTCCTCTCTCCATTACAAACAAATCTTCTCTCTTCATCCCCAGCAAACCTCTTTTCATTCCCAACAAACCTCTTTCATTCTCAAAAAAAAGTTTCTTCATTTACAACAAACCTCTCTTCATTTGTAGCCAACCTCTTTATTCTTGGCAAACGTTCACTCTGTATCCCCGGAAAACCTCTCTTTATTCACAGCAAAGCTCTTCTCTTCATGCTCTGCAAACGGCCTCACTCCATGCCAAGCCAATTTCATCTCTGGTTCCCCAGCAAACCACATCTTTTCACCGTATGCAAGCCTTCTCTCTTCATCCCATCATCTTTATCCAGCATTAACGGAGATATTAGAAATTTTGCTTGACGTAGACGACATATTTGTTGGGTTTTTTCCTGTGCGACGGTTTCCTGACGATAACACGAGATCATGGTGTGGGGATCCAGCCATCGGGGGAAGGGAGCAGTCCATTAGCTGGTACACCGCAGTGTTCCCATGAAGCGATGTGTGACCGTCACTGCAATTAATATTCCGGGATTTATACGACCAATATTTTTGGACTACCACAAGCGAATTTTATATGGCTGGAGATTGAAATAGACCACTACCACACAGCCTGGCCGACACCCACTTCATGATGTTAATTTGATAAGAGTGATTGGCCCTTGAGAGTTAACGCAGGAGGAATTGCCCGTGTTGTGACGGGATGGCCGGAGACGGTCTGTGTGTAACGCGGGAGCGGGGTGTTTTCTTCGTTGTTTTTTTTTTCTAGTGGGCACCAATAGAGGGGGACACCCCGCGCCAGAATACTGACGGTATTTTAAACTAATCACGTGTGCAAATACTCCTGCGTCGTTGGATAACGGTAAAGTAAAAACATTTATATTAGCATTGTTCTATAGAACCGCAGTCGCAGTTTCCTTATGAATGAATGCCATATTGTGGTATCGTAAGACATCGCTGCTTACGTCACCATCTGTACTTTGGCTGCCCAACAATCAGGGATAGTTCATTTATTATGTAAACTCGATACCGATACAGCGCGGATATATACATTTATCATGTTGTGACGCTTATGCAACGGCATCATTGCGTCTTCCAGTCCTGGGGACAACTGGTTCGAAGCTAAACGGTGTTGGCAGCTGACTCCAAGATTTGTAGCACGCAAAAAGCCTTCCAGCGCCGAGTCAATTCAGCTGTTACATCATTTTATCTCATTCGCTGGCCCGGGTGTAAAAAAATCGACCTCGGGTAGGCGCCCGAGGGATAATTCTACCGAGTGACTTCATCAAATCGCGGCGCGCGGCTCTGTCCTCCCAGGACATAGCGGCGGCTGACCGGGCAGCCAGCGGGGTGCACCGTACCTTGAAAGACGACTTGAAGC
Organism: Arenicola marina; assembly: GCA_964019135.1. Classification (NCBI taxonomy): domain Eukaryota; kingdom Metazoa; phylum Annelida; class Polychaeta; family Arenicolidae; genus Arenicola; species Arenicola marina. The sequence goes on from OZ025258.1 coordinate 7,393,164, forward strand.
GAGGCTCCTGAGCAGATCAGAGGCTGGCAGATTAGACACCCCATCCAGGTCCCTTTGGAAAGGTCATCCGTTTAACCGAGGGACAGTTTTTGGTAGGAGGTGAAGCGGGGGGGGGGGGGGGGGATGGGATGAGGGGGTTGTGGTGTGGGAGGTGAAGCGGAGGAGGGGGGGACTGTGTTCGGGATTTAGACGCCGGCCCCCGTGGATGGTGGGCAGACAGTTGGCAGACTGGCCGACATTAATTGGTAGAGGGTCTAACTAAGCCAGGCGCGCTGTGATCGAAAGCCGCCGCCAAACGTTACTGCAGTCCGCTAGGTGGCAACACTCGGGGTCGATGTGCTATGTATTGGCCGTGGCGTTTGTAAAAGCAAACCATTGACCGGTGGAAGGAGCAGCGAAGGATTTTTTTTCTGCCATTGTACAGTGACATGGGTTGAACCTGTCTGATAATCCTCTCCGCGCGTCTCCTTGACATTGGTTGACCTTGGTTTCCGGTTGATTCCATGAAGCAAGGCTTTCGCTATGAACTGCCCACCACCATCGACTTGGCCACCCATACTCACCGTCCACCCTAACCCTCACCCACCGTTCACCCCCACCCTCACCCACCGTCCACTCCCAACCTCATCCACCGTCCACCCCCACCCTTACCTACCTTCTACTCCCACCCTCACCCACCGTCCACCACACCCTCACCCACCGTCCACCCCACCCTCACCCATCATGTATTTCCTGATTTCCAAGCCAGTCTGCACACTTTAACTCCTCCGGTTGACCTCCATCACTATGTTTTTTGTGGTCCAAAATAAACCTGCTGCCCCATCGCAACCCCCACGTCCACCCCAGACACTAATCTCTGCCCATTCCCTCACAGCCCACCCAGCCATACCCCCACATCCCAACTTCAGGCACTTCCACCCATACCCTCGCCCCCTACCCAGTTCCTCACCCCACCTTCAGGCACTTCCACCCATACCCTCGCCCCCTACCCAGTTCTTCACCCCACCTTCAGGCACTTCCACCCATACCCCCAACCCCTACCCAGTTCCTCACCCCACCCTCAGGCATTTCCACCCATACCCCCAACCCCTACCGATTCCCTCGTACCCCACACTTCCATGCATCAGGCTGACCCCACTCACTACCCCTTCCTCCGCCCCCGCCCGCGAGAGGCACCTCCAACCCACATACACCCCCACCCCCCAGCCCCCGTGTCTCAGCCCAAGTATAGTCTCAAATTCTGTCCCGAGGTCGCAGCACCTCCGTTCGAAGGGAGTTTCGCTCCGCTTCACCCAGTAATGATGAGATCGATTTTCGATTGACCAAAGTGACTGGGACGCTAATGATCTGAGATCAAAGCGTGGAATAGGAGTATATCCGGGGCCATTTACCCCCGTGGTTACTTACCAACAGTGAGGGCCATCTACCCCCGTGGTTACTTACCAACAGTGAGGGCCATCTACTCCCATGGTTACTTACCAACAGTGAGGGCCATCTACCCCCGTGGTTACTTACCAACAGAGAGGGCCATCTACCCCCGTGGTTACTTACCAACAGAGAGGGCCATCTACCCCCGTGGTTACTTACCAACAGAGAGGGCCATCTACCCCCGTGGTTACTTACCAACAGTGAGGGCCATCTACCCCCGTGGTTACTTACCAACAGTGAGGGCCATCTACCCCCGTGGTTACTTACCAACAGAGAGGGCCATCTACCCCCGTGGTTACTTACCAACAGAGAGGGCCATCTACCCCCGTGGTTACTTACCAACAGAGAGGGCCATCTACCCCCGTGGTTACTTACCAACAGAGAGGGCCATCTACCCCCGTGGTTACTTACCAACAGTGAGGGCCATCTACCCCCGTGGTTACTTACCAACAGAGAGGGCCATCTACCCCCGTGGTTACTTACCAACAGAGAGGGCCATCTACCCCCGTGGTTACTTACCAACAGTGAGGGCCATCTACCCCCGTGGTTACTTACCAACAGTGAGGGCCATCTACCCCCGTGGTTACTTACCAACAGAGAGGGCCATCTACCCCCGTGGTTACTTACCAACAGTGAGGGCCATCTACCCCCGTGGTTACTTACCAACAGTGAGGGTCATCTACCCCCGTGGTTACTTACCAACAGAGAGGGCCGTCTACCCCCGTGGTTACTTACCAATAGAGAGGGCCATCTACCCCCGTGGTTACTTACCAACAGAGAGGGCCATCTACCCCCGTGGTTACTTACCAACAGAGAGGGCCATCTACCCCCGTGGTTACTTACCAACAGTGAGGGCCGTCTACCCCCGTGGTTACTTACCAACAGAGAGGGCCGTCTACCCCCGTGGTTACTTACCAACAGAGAGGGCCATCTACCCCCGTGGTTACTTACCAACAGAGAGGGCCGTCTACCCCCGTGGTTACTTACCAACAGAGAGGGCCGTCTACCCCCGTGGTTACTTACCAACAGAGAGGGCCATCTACCCCCGTGGTTACTTACCAACAGAGAGGGCCATCTACCCCCGTGGTTACTTACCAACAGAGAGGGCCATCTACCCCCGTGGTTACTTACCAACAGAGAGGGCCATCTACCCCCGTGGTTACTTACCAACAGAGAGGGCCGTCTACCCCCGTGGTTACTTACCAACAGAGAGGGCCATCTACCCCCGTGGTTACTTACCAACAGAGAGGGCCATCTACCCCCGTGGTTACTTACCAACAGAGAGGGCCATCTACCCCCGTGGTTACTTACCAACAGAGAGGGCCATCTACTCCCGTGGTTACTTACCAACAGAGAGGGCCATCTACCCCCGTGGTTACTTACCAACAGAGAGGGCCGTCTACCCCCGTGGTTACTTACCAACAGAGAGGGCCATCTACCCCCGTGGTTACTTACCAACAGAGAGGGCCGTCTACCCCCGTGGTTACTTACCAACAGAGAGGGCCATCTACCCCCGTGGTTACTTACCAACAGTGAGGGCCATCTACCCCCGTGGTTACTTACCAACAGTGAGGGCCATCCACCCCCGTGGTTACTTTCCAACAGTGAGGGCCATCTACCCCCGTGGTTACTTACCAACAGTGAGGGCCGTCTACCCCCGTGGTTACTTACCAACAGAGAGGGCCATCTACCCCCGTGGTTACTTACCAACAGAGAGGGCCATCTACCCCCGTGGTTACTTACCAACAGAGAGGGCCGTCTACCCCCGTGGTTACTTACCAACAGAGAGGGCCATCTACCCCCGTGGTTACTTACCAACAGAGAGGGCCGTCTACCCCCGTGGTTACTTACCAACAGAGAGGGCCATCTACCCCCGTGGTTACTTACCAACAGTGAGGGCCATCTACCCCCGTGGTTACTTTCCAACAGTGAGGGCCATCTACCCCCGTGGTTACTTACCAACAGTGAGGGCCGTCTACCCCCGTGGTTACTTACCAACAGAGAGGGCCATCTACCCCCGTGGTTACTTACCAACAGTGAGGGCCATCTACCCCCGTGGTTACTTACCAACAGAGAGGGCCATCTACCCCCGTGGTTACTTACCAACAGTGAGGGCCATCTACCACCGTGGTTACTTACCAACAGAGAGGGCCATCTACCCCCGTGGTTACTTACCAACAGAGAGGGCCATCTACCCCCGTGGTTACTTACCAACAGAGAGGGCCGTCTACCCCCGTGGTTACTTACCAACAGAGAGGGCCATCTACCCCCGTGGTTACTTACCAACAGAGAGGGCCATCTACCCCCGTGGTTACTTACCAACAGTGAGGGCCATCTACCCCCGTGGTTACTTACCAACAGTGAGGGCCATCTACCCCCGTGGTTACTTACCAACAGTGAGGGCCATCTACCCCCGTGGTTACTTACCAACAGTGAGGGCCATCTACCACCGTGGGTACTTACCAACAGTGAGGGCCGTCTACCCCCGTGGTTACTTACCAACAGTGAGGGCCATCTACCCCCGTGGTTACTTACCAACAGTGAGGGCCGTCTACCCCCGTGGTTACTTACCAACAGTGAGGGCCATCTACCCCCGTGGTTACTTACCAACAGTGAGGGCCACCTACCCCCGTGGTTACTTACCAACAGTGAGGGCCATCTACCCCCGTGGTTACTTACCAACAGTGAGGGCCATCTACCCCGGTGGTTACTTACCAACAGTGAGGGCCATCTACCCCCGTGGTTACTTACCAACAGTGAGGGCCATCTACCCCCGTGGTTACTTACCAACAGTGAGGGCCATCTACCCCCGTGGGTACTTACCAACAGTGAGGGCCGTCTACCCCCGTGGTTACTTACCAACAGTGAGGGCCATCTACCCCCGTGGTTACTTACCAACAGTGAGGGCCATCTACCCCCGTGGTTACTTACCAACAGTGAGGGCCATCTACCCCCGTGGTTACTTACCAACAGTGAGGGCCATCTACCCCCGTGGTTACTTACCAACAGTGAGGGCCATCTACCCCCGTGGTTACTTACCAACAGTGAGGGCCATCTACCCCCGTGGTTACTTACCAACAGAGAGAGCCATCTACTCCCATGGTTACTTACCAACAGAGAGGGCCATCTACCCCCATGGTTACTTACCAACAGAGAGGGCCCTCTACCCCCGTGGTTACTTACCAACAGAGAGGGCCATCTACCACCGTGGTTACTTACCAACAGAGAGGGCCATCTACCCCCGTGGTTACTTACCAACAGTGAGGGCCATCTACCCCCGTGGTTACTTACCAACAGTGAGGGCCATCTACCCCCGTGGTTACTTACCAACAGTGAGGGCCATCTACCCCCGTGGTTACTTACCAACAGAGAGAGCCATTTACCCCCATGGTTACTTACCAACAGTGAGGGCCATCTACCCCCGTGGTTACTTACCAACAGTGAGGGCCATCTACCCCCCTGGTTACTTACCAACAGTGAAGGCCATCTACTCCCATGGTTACTTACCAACAGTGAGGGCCATCTACACGCCGTGGTTACTTACCAACAGTGAGGGCCATCTACCCCCATGGTTACTTACCAACAGAGAGGGCCATCTACCCCCGTGGTTGCTTACCAACAGTGAGGGCCATCTACCCCCGTGGTTACTTACCAACAGTGAGGGCCATCTACCCGCATGGTTACTTACCAACAGTGAGGGCCATCTATCCCCATGGTTACTTACCAACAGTGAGGGCCATCTACCCCCATGGTTACTTACCAACAGTGAGGGCCATCTACCCCCGTGGTTACTTACCAACAGTGAGGGCCATCTACCCCCGTGGTTACTTACCAACAGTGAGGGCCATGTACCCCCATGGTTACTTACCAACAGTGAGGGCCATCTACCCCCATGGTTACTTACCAACAGTGAGGGCCATCTACCCCCATGGTTACTTACCAACAGTGAGGGCCATGTACCCCCATGGTTACTTACCAAAAGTGAGGGCCATCTACCCCCGTGGTTACTTACCAACAGTGAGGGCCATCTACCCCCATGGTTACTTACCAACAGAGAGGGCCATCTACCCCCATGGTTACTTACCAACAGAGAGGGCCATCTACCCCCATGGTTACTTACCAACAGAGAGGGCCATCTACCCCCATGGTTACTTACCAACAGAGAGGGCCATCTACCCCCATGGTTACTTACCAACAGTGAGGGCCATCTACCCCCGTGGTTACTTACCAACAGTGAGGGCCATCTACCCCCGTGGTTACTTACCAACAGTGAGGGCCATCTACCCCCGTGGTTACTTACCAACAGTGAGGGCCATCTACCCCCATGGTTACTTACCAACAGTGAGGGCCATCTACCCCCATGGTTACTTACCAACAGTGAGGGCCATCTACCACCGTGGTTACTTACCAACAGAGAGGGCCATCTACTCCCATGGTTACTTACCAACAGTTAGGGCCATCTACCCCCGTGGTTACTTACCAACAGTGAGGGCCATCTACCCCCATGGTTACTTACCAACGGTGAGGGCCATCTACCCCCGTGGTTACTTACCAACAGTGAGGGCCATCTACCCCCATGGTTACTTACCAACAGTGAGGGCCATCTACCCCCGTGGTTACTTGCCAACAGTGAGGGCCATCTACACGCCGTGGTTACTTACCAACAGTGAGGGCCATCTACCCCCATGGTTACTTACCAACAGTGAGGGCCATCTACCCCCGTGGTTACTTACCAACAGTGAGGGCCATCTACCCCCATGGTTACTTACCAACAAAGAGGGCCATCTACCCCCGTGGTTACTTACCAACAGAGAGGGCCATCTACCCCCATGGTTACTTACCAACAGAGAGGGCCATCTACCCCCATGGTTACTTACCAACAGTGAGGGCCATCTACCCCCGTGGTTACTTACCAACAGTGAGGGCCATCTACCCCGGTGGTTACTTACCAACAGTGAGGGCCATCTACCCCCGTGGTTACTTACCAACAGTGAGGGCCATCTACCCCCATGGTTACTTACCAACAGAGAGGGCCATCTACCCCCATGGTTACTTACCAACAGTGAGGGCCATCTACCCCCGTGGTTACTTACCAACAGTGAGGGCCATCTACCCCGGTGGTTACTTACCAACAGTGAGGGCCATCTACCCCCGTGGTTACTTACCAACAGTGAGGGCCATCTACCCCCGTGGTTACTTACCAACAGTGAGGGCCATCTACCCCCATGGTTACTTACCAACAGAGAGGGCCATCTACCCCCATGGTTACTTACCAACAGTGAGGGCCATCTACCCCCGTGGTTACTTACCAACAGTGAGGGCCATCTACCCCGGTGGTTACTTACCAACAGTGAGGGCCATCTACCCCCGTGGTTACTTACCAACAGTGAGGGCCATCTACCCCCGTGGTTACTTACCAACAGTGAGGGCCATCTACCCCGGTGGTTACTTACCAACAGTGAGGGCCATCTACCCCCGTGGTTACTTACCAACAGTGAGGGCCATCTACCCCCGTGGTTACTTACCAACAGTGAGGGCCATCTACCCCCGTGGTTACTTACCAACAAAGAGGGCCATCTACTCCCATGGTTACTTACCAACAGTGAGGGCCATCAACCCCCATGGTTACTTACCAACAGTGAGGGCCATCTACCCCCGTGGTTACTTACCAACAGTGAGGGCCATCTACCCCCGTGGTTACTTACCAACAGTGAGGGCCATCTACACCCGTAGTTACTTACCAACAGTGAGCAGGGCGGCCACAGGGACTTACCTGTACGCCCCCTGTATGTGAGGTACCGCGCCATTATGTAACCACCATGCGAGACTCAATACCGAGCATACAGCTCTCCGAATCAATGATTTCAGATTGATTCGCAGAAACAAACTGGACTCTAATTTAATTTGCTCTTTGTCACTCTTAGAGGAAAATATGTACATACACACATTGACACATAAATTTCGCTTATTATAATGGTTGATTGATTCTAATTCTATGTACAGAATATAAATATATATTTATGAGTTTTATGTAAACTTTCTAAGGGAAATCCATCGAGCCGGGTCGCGGGGTATAAGCAGACTTTCGTATCAACACATGATACAATTCCCCGCCTGTTTATATATTATGTAGGCCGATGTACAAAGGGGTCTGAGAGGGCTAGGGGTGGGAGGGTAGGGTAGGTCTCGTTAGCCTTGGCGGCAGGCCTGTGACGGTCGTGCTTGTTGTGCCTGCACGTCAGAGGGTTCCACGATAAATCATGCACAGGGACAAAAAGGTACACGCAAAAAAAGAACGCCGAAACAAATGGGACACTCGCCTGGAATTGATCCGGTGGTCCCCACGCCCCAAATATGATAGCTGATCAGAGAATCGCCATCTCGATTACAACCACACCCTCCCACCCCATCTCCCTGCCCCCAGCCTCCCCTTGGCAAGGGCGGAGGATTTGTTTGAAACGAAGGCACAGGAGCCAACAGCTTAGACCAGACCAGACCTACCAGACCAGACCAGACCAGACCTACCAGACCAGACCAGACCCACCAGACCAGACCAGACCAGACCAGACCAGACCCACCAGACCAGACCGGACCAGACCCACCAGCCCAGATCGCTCTCTGTCTCTCTCTGCACCTATCTGTGTGGTTTTCTTTCTGCCTCTCTGTCCCTCTGTCTGTACCTTTTCCTCTATCTATCTTTTCCTCCTTTCCTTCGTCGCACACCTCTCCGTCTCCCTTGCTGCCCCCCCCCCCTCCTCTGTTTCTCTCCCTATTAATATATGCCGCTCCCTGCCCCGTCCCGCGCCGTCCCTATGTCTCTCGCGACCCCCCTCCTCCTCCCCCTCCGCGTTCCTTTGTCTGTCTTTCGCCGTCACCCCTCTGTCCCTGTTCCCGTCTCTATCTCCCTCTTCCAGGGCAGTCAGCAGACAGGAACCACCTCCGCCAAAGTGGGCCAATATAGCGCCGAGGTGAGGGTGGTGAGGCGAGGGGTGCTGCCGGGTCCGGAGGGGTGAGGGGACAGGCGGGGGATAGCGGGGGTGAGTCTGGGTAGCGACGGGAATAGGCAGGAGACCACGGGTTGGGTGGGGGTGAAGTGGCTGGGGATGAACAGTGGGGGTGTTCGGGGTGGGGCTGAAGAGCGGGGGAGGGCGGGCGGGGTGGGGCGGGGTTGTGGGTGTGGCTGGGTCGCGGCACCTCCCTGGGGGCCTGAGGTATCGGCTAGGACCTGATGGTAATAGGTTTCATCGCGTCGAGCCATAAGTCTTCACCCGTTGGCATCGTAAACCATGTCACCCAGGTCTGCAGTCAGTGGACATCGAGCGTATCTGTGTAACACACAGAGGCAAGCGGAGGGGTGAGAGAGGGTGGGGGGAGGGGGGGGGTGTCATTGTAAAGTTTGTCCGCTGTTTGAGTTTGAAACAAAATATGGCATGACGTCTGTGCGGAGTGTGAGCTGTTGCAGGGTTTCAGATATGCATCTCCAGATATGCTGGCGGCGGTTCCGCGGTGACCATATTATACAAATTGATTGGTGTCAGCAGATTACGGGCGGGCATTGCCGGGCCCACTACACTAATACCGATAACCATCACGCTGTCCCACAGGTCATCGACGTCCGTAGGTCATCCTAGCATCATACATTGTGACTACAATCCGACCTTATCAACATGTAGAGGGTCAAATAGAGATATGATGGCATGAAATGATAAGAAATGGTGCATTATGCCTCTCTTGTGAACACGAGGGCTAGACTCGAGGCTGTATGCCATAGTGTTACCTCTCGGTTAGGTCTCGGTACACGTAATACTGTGTTTCTACCCTAATCACCCCGTGGGTAATATGAGGGACAGTGAGGGACGAGGGGTTGACGTACTATAGCCGGGCGTGTGGGGCTGGGGGCTGGGAAGTTGGTGGGGGTGGGGGCTGGGAAGTTAGTGATTGGGGGGACAGGGGTGGGGACGCGGCCGGTCATCCGTTCGGACCTGGGGGAGATAAGCTCTGTTATCTTGTCATATTTGTCTTGAAGGATCGGCCGGCGACAGCCTGCCACTTTCCTACACCAGTGTGCGTGGCATTCGCCAGGGGCGCGCGGTGCGGATCTGTCCGTCGGGAGCTGGTGGGTGGGGGTGGGGGTATTGGGGAGGGGCGGGGGGGAGACCTGTCATTAGTTCCGGGATTCGCCTATGTGTGGCGCCCTTGCGACTGGGTAGTTGTTAAAAAAACTGGAAGGGAGTACGAAGGGAGGGAGGGTGGGGGGGGGAGCAGGAAGACAGGGGGCAGGGAGGGTTTGGGAGGGTGAGGGCGGGAGGGGCGGAGCGGGGCGAGGCGGGGAGGGGCCAGCAGTGTGTTGATGGATGGGACGCTGCCAAGATTGCTGGCCCAACTCTGTGATCACGATGTCGATCGCGGCAAGGGAGCACCGGGGTTTGGGTGGGTGGGGAGGGGGGGGGGGGGTGTTCCGAGACAGGGTGTTCAATAGGTGACAACGAATGCATCTCCACGCCTTCCTATAACACCCCACCCCCCTTCCACACACACATACACGCACAAAACACGTTACACCCAAGTAAACAGCTTTTACTCTGATGTATTGATATCTCACAATCTCACAACTTGTTTTCCAATGTTTCTTTTTCGTCGCCTTTCACCTCTTCCTCTTCCTCTGTCTCTGTCATATACAGGCCACATGGCGCCCTAGTTCCGCCATTGCAATTACCAATTTCGGAATTTAAACCATTTGCGTGACGCTCGTATTTCAGCTCTCTGTATGTCTGACACAATGAGTCATTTCGTTGACCTGAGCTTACGCCATCACCTAGGTGCTGCCCCAGTGCGGGACTCTGCACATATCGTAAACTCTCATACTCTCACCCCCATCGCTCACATCCTTCGCGTATGTGGGCCACGCCCCTCCATTTACCCCGCCCCCCCCCCCCTCCCCCCACCCTCTCCCCCCTCCCTCCTTTGCTCCCCGTCCTGTCGAGTCCACGCGAGCACGTGTAGGGAATGCGCCATGAGACTCGCCGGCTTCCCGTGGGGTGGCAGCACTTGTCGCGGAGTCAATACGCGAGCAGTCAGCACAGGCGCCCGGGTGCAGTGCGACGTTGGGGGGGGGGGGGGCGGTCGGGATGGGGGGTAAGCGAGGGGGTGGTCCGGGACCGTAACGAGGGTTTGAGGGTTGGGAGGAGGAGGTAAACAAGTCCCTTTCCTCAGCCCGAAACCACAATAACCTTGGAAACCTAGTTGTAGGTCAGGGTCCGTGCTTCACTTACCCACTCCCCTAACCTCCTCCCCCCCCCACCCCCCGCCCCCACTCCATCTTCCCATTTCCCCTCCCAACTCCATTATCGTGCACCCCCCCCCCCCACCCCCGCCTTGGCCGACATCTATGCCGTGTCCCTGGGGAATCAGACATCGCTAATGGGCCGCCCCGACACACACTGGCCCACTGACCGATGGCCAGCCTGGGGGTTGGCGACCCCGACACCGGTACCTCCTTATGCAGTCACCCTATCACTTCACTTCCATCCCAACATCGGTGCACCCAACACCACCCCACACCCCACCACCCCGCATCCCAACACACCCTCTCCAACTCCATTGCCTCGGTCCATCCACCATCTGCTCTTGACCTTGTACCCCCCTCCTCCTCCTCATCTTCATCCTCCTCCTCACCCTCATCCTCACCCACATCCCTACCCTCATCCTCACCCTCATCCTTATCCACATCCACATTCTCCTCACCCTCATTCTCATCATCATCCTCATATTTATCTTCATTTTCATCGACCTCTTCATCTTAATCGTCACCTTCGACCTGACCCTGCCCGCTCCCCCCACCTCTACTCCTACCTCTACCCCTACCCCTACTCACTCCTACCCCGCCCCCCCCCACCCCCGCTACTACCCTGGGTCCCCGGGTACCTGATGTCCCCGCGGGGACCCTATCAGGATAACCCCTCGACCCCTCAATCCCTATCGTTATCCCTGTAACCCCTCCACCAGTCACTCCTCACCCCCTATCATTATCCCTGTAACCCCTCCACCAGTCACCCCTCATCCCCTATCGTTATCCCCGTAACCCCTCCACCAGTCACCCCGTACCACTAACCAACAAACGGGTGGCAGGGTTGGCGGTAGCCCCAACCTTGTGGCGTTGTTGCCGAGAACAACGCCACAAGTCCTACCGTTTACTTTTGCGTTGGAACAAAATAAAAAGTTGGGGAGAGTTTCAGTTTTAGTGGCAAAGTTTGGGAAAAGATCTACTCTACAAACGTACAATGACAGTTAGGTCTAAATCGCACTGCATATATATGTTATGGGCATTTTGGGCACTGAGCTGACTGAGAGAGCATTCAAAAAGTCGCCATTGCAGTCGGAAGTCTGCGAAGTTTTCCGGAGATCGCCGAAGTTTTATATGCTGAATACCGAAAAAGAATTTGTCACTGACTTTTTTTGGAGCCGAGGAAACGCAGGTGAGTAGACACTTGTCACTGTTGATACACAGAACGGGAACCAGGTCTTTGACAAATGTGCAGCCAGTTCGCTAGAGGGCGTTGACCGGAAGGAACTAGCGACATCTAGCGATCACGTGGGACGAGACAACACAAGAAGATGGCAACGCTAGCCAGGAAAACTTGTTAGTGAACAAAATGAATGAGTTGAGGTAGTGTTAGTTGCATGAAACGTATTTCAGTCAGACACTCCTTGAGGTTAATGCTCCTGAACTTAAACAACTAAAAATTAGAGGTAAGTGTTTGGTGTCAAAACCTCAAGCAACTTGTAAAGTGGACATCTCACCGTTTTTTAGACTGAATATGGCGACCTACGCCGTGGCGGTAAGGACGGCCTATCAGTCTGCCGTAACCATTAACGCCATCAAACGGGGCTAAGCCAACGTAAGGAGACGTGACTGTTGTCAGGCAGGGAGGGAGGTACGACTGGACGCCTGTTAAAACTGGCACGTAACGGGACTAGGTTGGCGGTAGCCCCAGTTCTGTGGCTGTAGGACGGGCAAAAATCTGACA
>OZ025258.1:7405818-7477363 GCA_964019135.1 Arenicola marina
ACGAACACCGTTCGAATGGATGAGATGTTAACATGTTATCCTCTGTCATCATGCGAACTGAGGAAAAGCGTTTGACAGTGTACGGGTCAGCCCCGTGCGTGAGCAGCCTAGCCGCATACCAACATATCATGGGTTCGTGTCTTGCAATCTGTATGTAAGGAATCTTTTCTTGAGAGGTTTCGTGGCTTAGTTTAACCTTCGTATGCACACAAGTGGTATAGCACGCTGATATTACATCAATCTGAAGCTCAAGAAAAGTCATGGCTACATACTAGATAGATTGGCCAACTGTTTTATTTATCTGATCCTGTCAATTTCAAAGGTGAAAAAAGGATGGGAATCTACGTGAAAGGGCCACTTTGACGCAGGATGTTGCCTGATGAATAATAGAACGGGCGCCAATGTGCTGTGTAGAAACAATGTTTGGCCGGTTCTCTTGTCGGCTGAGTATGTTTTAGGCACCTCTGGAAGAATAATAAAGTCATTCTATACATGATATACATCGGCGGGAGTCACATAATCAGAGGGAGTCCATCCCTCGCCCAATACTCTCCCCCTCCTCCCCCTCCGCCCCCGTCCGCCCCTGTGGTTAGCCCTACCTCCCGTCCCCAAATCAAACCTCGTGCCCACCCCTCCACCATCCTGCGCCCCGAGAGCCCCTCCCTACTCAACCCCTTCCCCGCTCACCCCCACCCGTGCAACCATACATCCCCACCCTAACACATCTCAACACATCTGACCTATTCCTGCTTTCCTGCAGGGACGCCCCCCCCCCTCGCACTCGATGTACCCCTCCCTCTCCCCCCCCCCTCTGCCTGCCCCTGCATCCGTCGTATCGCGTCCCATTCCCGTTCGATGTACCATCCCCCTCTCCATCCCCGCACTCGATGTGCCCCTCTCCCTCTCCATCCGCCTCCCTGCCCCTGCATCCCTCCCTACCCCCTCCTCCTCCCCTCCCACTCCCACTCGATAGACCCTCCTTGCCCAACTTACCCCCCCCCCCTCACACACTCCACCCCCCCCCCCTCCCCCGCTCCTCTCCCACCAAAGTTGGCTTTTGTATGACAGTTACCACGCCTTGATGTAACCCGTGGCTTCGCCTTGCAGCCGGGTCCGGAGCGAGGAATGACCGACGGTCCGGCTCCGCTTTAAGTCCTGCTTTATGACGCAGCCGACATGAATGCCAAATCCACAGCGCTGGCTATTAGCTGGGCAAGAAAGCTTTCGCCCCGCTTTCTCCGGCCCGAAGCGGCGGCGCCGGTTGTAAAGCAGGATTTGGTGAAGGCATCGCGCATGATATGAAGCAGTTAGAGCCCGTCTGGCCCCCGTGTAATACGGCTCCGTTTGTGTCGCCGTAAAAATGTATGATTGTAGACCCACATATATGTTAGAGGCAGGAAGTGGGGAGGCGAGGGGAGGGAGGACACGGGAGGCAGGGGAGGGGAGGGGGGTGGGGTACACCATGAGGTGGGGTTGCGATTGCGCAGGTCTGACATTGTAACTGTGGACTGCCATCCAAGTCCATCTCCTCTTCATCGTCATTTTTTATCATATGATAACAGCATTCACGGTGTTACATATCGCCCACTGGGGGCCCTATTTGTGACAAACATGTATTTATTCTCTTTTTGTTGCGTGTATCACCTCAGTTTTTGTTCTCTGGTTATGGCATAGCCTGTTTTCATTTATTTTATATTTTTTAGAGAATTATTAACTCATGACATGGCAATGTTGCGTCACAGTGTATTTTCTGTTCACCCTGGGCTTTATCGTTGAGCTCCCGCCAGGAGCGCTGCCACAGCGTCCCCCTCCTGGTGCCACGCTCATGCAAGGCTATTATAATTGCGTATTTAGTGCCTCAGTCCTCCTTCGGCAAATGGTCTTCAGTTGCCCTATATAAGCTCCTTCCGTAACTGACAGGAAACGCGCATTTGGGAGCCACAACGTATCCGTAAACTGCCCATCGAACATGACTGTTGTTATGATACCCTCAACGCAACGTCGACTACAACTTCCGGTTGCCATGTTCTCATAAATGCATTTTTCCGCACCACGTGGTTGGCTGACTTCCGGTTTAGTATGTTCGCCCCCTTGTCAAGTCGGTTATATTGTTTCGGAGAGAGGATGGGGGGGGGGGTGCGGGGTAATATACCACCGCGCCACCTATAGTAGTAGCCATGATGAGAGCGTCATCAAAAGCCACTTAGCCCTAACCCTCCTTATTATCGCCCGTTATGGCTCGAGGAAGTGATTATCATGGGGGGATGATGAACCAATGGCGTGCCCCGTGAGGAACATTCCGTGCCTCTCTGGCTCCACGTTATGGGAGTTACCCCCCTCCCCCCACCCCACCCCCACACCCCCAACAGCACCCTAACCACCAAAAATAAGAAAAAAAGGTAAAAAAAGGCGGGGGGGGGGGGTATAACACGAAAACGGATTACGACTTTGGGAAGATATGAATTGATGATGGACTTTGTGACGTTGTGACGCGCCGCATGGCGGGAGATTCATTCATTACCGGTGGAGATTCATTCTGATCCATATGACACCGATAATCACTGTATAATTCAACATGATATGCGTAATTAATGTCTCACGTTGTTACACGAGCGACGATGCGACCGTGTTGAAGCCATGTGTGCACAAAGATGGCCTAAAAAACAACGTTCTAAGGGCCTCCTGTCATCGCGTGGATCATCATGAAGTTACTGGACCAAAGTAAGTCGTGAGACGCCTGCTTGACATAAAATGTGCAAAAATAAACATGCAATACACTTATCCCAGGTCAACATGCACATCAGTTTACCGAAGAAACGAGAATGGAACTTTTCGCGTCGCTGTTTTCAGTGGAAGGAAAAAATTAATCTTCCGACTTGTGAGATCCGACAATAATAGGATGGAAATAAGCTGACTGAGAAAGCCTCCTCGTCATTGGCTGTCAATATTGCGGCAATAAACGACACTTTTCCTTGCCGGATTATTGCATCAATTAGTCGCGCCTGTGTCCATTGGACCGTTGGCGCTGGGATGCCACACCCTGGTGGGCGATGGGGGGGAGGGGGGGGGCAGGGGGCGAGGCAGGGGAGGCGGCGATAGGGGGGGGGGGGTAGGAGTGGGGGAGGGGACGAGACATGGGAGGCGGAGAGAGAGGGGATTGAAGGGGTGAGGGAGGGAGCGAAATAGGGAAAGCGAAGGGTGGGGGGGATGGGGCAGGTGGCGAGACATGGGAGGCGGAGAGAGGGGGGATTGGGGGGTGGGGGATGCACAGAGGGGCCGGCGGAGATGGGCATGACGGGGTGGGGGGGGGGGGTGGATGTGATGGTCGCGATATAGACCTTTCATCCCCCGTCCCGCCCTTCTCCGTCTCCACCTACCCGATTACCGTTTCGGGATACGTACGCACCCCCATCCCCCTGCCCCTCCCCACCCGCCCTCCGTGTGGCCGAATGTGAAATGGGGCGATTTACTGAAGATTCCTTCGACGTGATGTTGTGGTAGGTAAGCGGGATTAACATGACACCAAGGGCGGGGGGGGGGGGGTTGAGGAATGGGGGGGGGGGGGCTGTGGGGGAGATCTACATCATAATATTCCGTGCTTCTGGTAACTATGATGAGGAAAGAGGAGGGATGGACCTCGAGGGTGAGGTTACCACTGGTAACTGTAGATATATATAGGGGCCGTGGCGCTGGCGTGGCTATGACGTCATCACTACGTTTGCGGGCTAGTCCCCAAGGGAGGGGGGAGGGTTCGACCGAGGTTGTGGAGAGGGGGGGGGGGTGAGCTGTGTGCCTTGGGGACGTCGTCTCTCTGGGGTGGAGAGTTGATGCACTTACGGAAAACAACTAGAACATCTAGCTCAGTAACGATAGGTAACATGGCCGCCTGTTAATATTCCTATTTAAAGTAAACCTGCTCTTTCTTACACCTCTTTTTATCTCCATTGCAAGGGTAGTCAATCCGAGCAAGGGACACAATAGGATGCCTTGATACCGGGAGCGCCGTGTGAAAGACTCCCCCATATCTCCGCCCACTTCTCCCATTACATTGTATCGATTACCCCAACCCCACCCCTCCCCGCCAAGCTAAGGGGAGAGGGGAGGAGGCGCGGGTTTGTAAATGTGCCGCGATTTGGTGGATCACGGCGGATCAACCACTGACCTTCAGCAATGGTTTCTACTCTCATTATTGGTACACCACGCCATGTCACTGCATATCGCCCACTCTCATTTGAATATCTCGGCCTTTCCGTACTCTAACTGTCTATCTATACTCTCTGCCAGTGCCAGTCCATTTATCTTCATATTGCTGATTCTGCTTCTATTTCCCCCTCTCTCCGCATTTTCCTCTTTCCCTCCCACTCCCAATACCACTCCCACTCCCACTCCCACTCCCACTCCCACTCCTACTCCACTCCACTCCCACTCCCACTTCCACTCCCACACCTACTCCACTCCCACACCCACTCCCACTCCCACACCTACTCCACTCCCACTCCCACTCCCACTCACTGCCCCTGCCATTCCCACTCCCCCACCTACTCCACTCCCACTCCCCCACCTACTCCACTCCCACACCCACTCCCACTCACTGCCACTCCCCCACTAACTCCACTGCCCCTGCCACTCCCACTCCCCCACCTACTCTACTCCCACACCCACTCCCACTCCCCCACCTACTCCACTCCCACTCCCACTCCCCCACCTACTCCACTCCCACACCAACTCCCACTCCTCCACCTACTCCACTCCCACTACCACTCCAACTCACTGCCACTCCCACTGCCACTTCCCCACCTACTCCACTCCCACTACCACTCCCACTCACTCCCACTCACTCCCACTCCCCCACCTACTCCACTCCCACTCCCACTCCAACTCACTGCCACTCCCCCCACCCCGGAGTTTTCATACCCTTGACTTCTTGTCGTGCTCTTCGATTCACCGACAACCTTTCCATTGAGGCCGTGCCTTGTCACTGGAATGAAAGGAGAGACATTTTAATCTTCCCTTGATGAAGACCGAGCATGACGTCACAGTTTTCTAAGATGATGGATGGATATGACTATGCCCCCCGCAGTCCCTCTTTTCTTCACCATATTCATGTATGGTTACACTACGGCGATATAGGCAACATGTATGGGATCTCCTTCTATGTGGTAATGGCCGAGGCGTTCAATGTGGGGTGGGACGGCCTCGTGCAGTGGTTAGCGCATTGGCCGCAGATCAATAGGTCCTAGGTTCGAATCCCGACCCGGGGACCTAAGCTTGGGCATCGTCCCGGGCGGATCCTTGGCCCAATGCATGCCATGTGTGCAGGTTTTTGATTATGGATTTAAATATTTGACGCAGACATAACATCATAATCATACAGTTCATGTTTACTTAACCACAACAAAACCGCAATGTCTGTACATTTATTTTCTGACTCACAGATCCAGCAAGGTCTCCCTCTAATTCCGTCCTGCTTGGCTTTCTCCGAACACATCGCGTGCGATTAATGAATACCTCAATGCCCCATAATCTGTCAGGGTATTACAGTTCTACTCTATACAGCAACCCGGGGATTATCCCACTGTGGCGCCAAAGCTAATCGCGTGCGATTGATAAATATTTCAATAATCCCCCCAACGACCCCCGACCCCCCTCCCCCCTCCCAATGCCCCCACACCACTTCTCCCTCCGTGCCCGCCCTGTCATCTCCCGGGCTTGGGGTGTGCGATATATGTGATTCTGGGGCGAGAGTGTAAGAGTGGGTGGGGAGGGTGGAAGAGCCGTTAGGGAGAGAGAGATGGGGTGAGGGGGGGGGGGAGGGTCTGGAGAGTTAGGGCGGGGGTGGAGGGTTAGTTAGCGAGAGTGAGATGTTGGGGGGGGGGGCGGCTGGAGTTGTTGTGGGGGTGGGGGGGTGGATGATTAGTTGGGGAGGGGGATGTTGTTGGAGGGGGGTCGGAGAGTTAGTTAGGGAGACAGAGATGTTATCCTGGTTCAAATCGCTGGAATAACTCGCGGCCTTTGGTAATTGGTAATTTCAAGCGCCGTGCGTCGTGGTGACAGTACTGCATTATATATCACGGTCACTCACATATCCACTTGATCATTATATTCGCTGGTTAGGGCCGGGCGGCTGGGGGCGTCGGGATAGAGGGGATATGTGGGGGGCGGGGGGGAGGGGCAGAGAAGCTCGCCTTACCAAGCTCACATCAAAGTCCAGCGTTGATTGATACTACGAGGTGTCATCAGCTCTTTCATTAGGATCCATTGATCGCAATCAGGAGCTGGCTACTATATTTTTCTTCCGCCAGCTGGCGTAGCCTGCTCTCGCGTATTATTACCCCCATAACTCGTTCGGGCTTTATGATGGCGTGACTATGGCGCCCTCCGGCGGCCGATGCCGTCAACGCTTTCACTTCCGGGTTCTACTAGGTGCTCGCGTCTGTTCGATCGCGTGTGTTTATGTATTTGCACCGCAAGAAGTTCGTTAAGTCGACTACATATACCCAATGGCTATATATCTACATGTATATATATCTATAGGCTATATGTACAAGTTCCGACATGGATCCTCATATTGTAGATCGTCGTTCACTGTTTCGCCAACGAATTAGCAGCTAATTGCAGTGGCCTTTGATCTCCATGGTTATGCGTCGATATCGTTGCCTTATCATCCCACGGCGCAACTTCGGATTGCAGATCAGTCCTAAAAGATATTTGTTGGTTATTTCAAACTTGTTGGCAAAGCCTCGTGCTCTGTACTGTACGGTATGTGGAGGGTAGTTTGTCCTGGTTTAGCCTGTTTGTATTGAGACTTCCTAGGTTGCCGACAGCCTGCAGCTGACCATCAAGTTGTAGGTGGTATTGTATACCATTGTATACACAGAAGGCCAGAATTTGTATAAGGTACAACTTACACAATGGTGTACAATGATACGACACTATGCAATGGGTCTGTGACCTGGTGTGACCCGGGTGTGTACCAAGGTGGCCCATCAAACACCCATATATCAGCACCTCTGTAGACCCCCCCCCCCCTTCCTGTCCTCCCATCTTGTCCCTCCCTCTCACTGTCTCTTCCCACTGCCCTCGATTTATCCAGCTTTGGTTCGGTCGGTCAATGGCCTTGTTTCCTAATTCATTGGCTTAACGAGACACACTGAATGCAGTATGGCTAACGTTTTCTGTCGTGGGAACTGTAATCCCGCCGCTAGAGGAGCAGACATTTGGCGGGTGAGGACTGCTGTTTGTCCTGCAGCTGTCCGCGCTGTGCGACGTGGTGGGGTCTTCAGTCATGTGACACAAGACTCAGGCTGGCCCATTGACCCCCAGTCTGAACCCCTTAATAGCCCCGCCCCCCCCCCGCACACACACACAGCCCCAGTACGCGCACACACGTACACACACACTATACAGCCACAGTACACGCACACACGTGCACACACACTATACAGCCACAGTACACGCACACACGTGCACACACTATACAGCCCCAGTACACGCACACACGTGCACACACACTATACAGCCACAGTACACGCACACACGTGCACACACACTATACAGCTACAGTACACGCACACACGTACACACACACTATACAGCTACAGTACACGCACACACGTGCACACACACTATACAGCCACGGTACACGCATACACGTGCACACACACTGTACAGCCCCAGTACACGCACACACGTGCACACACACTATACAGCCCCAGTACACGCACACACGTGCACACACACTATACAGCCACAGTACACGCACACACGTGCACACACACTATACAGCTACAGTACACGCACACACGTACACACACACTATACAGCTACAGTACACGCACACACGTGCACACACACTATACAGCCCCAGTACACGCACACACGTGCACACACACTATACAGCCCCAGTACACGCATACACGTGCACACACACTGTACAGCCCCAGTACACGCACACACGTGCACACACACTATACAGCCCCAGTACACGCATACACGTGCACACACACTGTACAGCCCCAGTACACGCACACACGTGCACACACACTATACAGCCACAGTACACGCACACACGTGCACACACACTATACAGCCCCAGTACACGCATACACGTGCACACACACTATACAGCCACAGTACACGCACACACGTGCACACACACTATACAGCCACAGTACACGCACACACGTGCACACACACTATACAGCTACAGTACACGCACACACGTACACACACACTATACAGCTACAGTACACGCACACACGTGCACACACACTATACAGCCACGGTACACGCATACACGTACACGCACACTATACAGCCACAGTACACGCACACACGTGCACACACACTATACAGCCCCAGTACACGCACACACGGGCACACACACTATACAGCCCCAGTACACGCACACACGTACACGCACACTATACAGCCACAGTACACGCACACACGTGCACACACACTATACAGCCCCAGTACACGCACACACGTGCACACACACTATACAGCCCCAGTACACGCACACACGTGCACACACACTATACAGCCACAGTACACGCACACACGTGCACACACACTATACAGCCCCAGTACACGCACACACGGGCACACACACTATACAGCCCCAGTACACGCACACACGTACACACACACTATACAGCCCCAGTACACGCATACACGTGCACACACACACAGCCACAGTACACGCACACACGTGCACACACACTATACAGCCACAGTACACGCACACACGTGCACACACACTATACAGCCCCAGTACACGCATACACGTGCACACACACTATACAGCCCCAGTACACGCATACACGTGCACACACACTATACAGCCCCAGTACACGCACACACGTGCACACACACTATACAGCCACAGTACACGCACACACGTGCACACACACTATACAGCCACGGTACACGCACACACGGGCACACACACTATACAGCCACAGTACACGCACACACGGGCACACACACACTATACAGCCCCAGTACACGCATACACGTGCACACACACTATACAGCCACGGTACACGCACACACGGGCACACACACTATACAGCCACAGTACACGCACACACGGGCACACACACACTATACAGCCACGGTACACGCACACACGGGCACACACACTATACAGCCACAGTACACGCACACACGGGCACACACACACTATACAGCCCCAGTACACGCATACACGTACACGCACACTATACAGCCCTAGTACACGCACACACGGGCACACACACACTATACAGCCCCAGTACACGCATACACGTACACGCACACTATACAGCTACAGTACACGCACACACGTACACGCACACTATACAGCCACAGTACACGCACACACGTGCACACACACTATACAGCCCCAGTACACGCATACACGTGCACACACACTATACAGCCACAGTACACGCACACACGTGCACACACTATACAGCCACAGTACACGCACACACGGGCACACACACTATACAGCCCCAGTACACGCACACACGTGCACACACACTATACAGCCCCAGTACACGCACACACGTGCACACACACTATACAGCCACAGTACACGCACACACGTGCACACACACTATACAGCCACAGTACACGCACACACGTGCACACACACTATACAGCCACAGTACACGCACACACGTGCACACACTATACAGCCACAGTACACGTATACACGTGCACAAACACTATACAGCCACAGTACACGCACACACGTGCACACACACTATACAGCGACAGTACACGCACACACGTGCACACACACTATACAGCCCCAGTACACGCACACACGTGCACACACACTATACAGCCCCAGTACACGCACACACGTGCACACACACTATACAGCCCTAGTACACGCACACACGGGCACACACACACTATACGTTGGTCCAAGTATCTACATCTTAACTTGCTGTCATACCCAATGGTTTGCCTTTAGCTTACCAAGAAGTCACACTGTAAATAGTTACGAGGAAACCTCGTTTTCTAAACAGCTAAGATAAAGACCCAATGGTTTGGATATTTTCGTGAATATATAATTTTTAGTTTAAATGTAATGAACAGGGCACCCACGCTGGATTATAGCTTCACGCCATTGTACCACCCTGTTCTAGGATAAAGATCATAGTGCCTATTGACCATCTGGCCGCCGCATGTTAGAGATCATTATTAAACAGCCTGGTGTATTTGTTCACAGCTCCAGCAATAAATAAACATCGAAGAGAAAAATTGATAACATCAACAAGATATTAATTATATATATACAGGGGTGGGTTTAACGGATTATTAGCGTGAGTTTATCAGCCGCCATTTGCATTACCCATAATGCACCACCGCCTACTTGGCGGCTCGGCGGGGCGGATAGCCGGCGAAGTTCAAGCACCTGATCATCATCCAGGCTTGGATACAGTCCACTAGCCCCATGGTCATCATCGGGTAAACCCCTCGGATCTGCGGGAGGTGACAGTGATGGAGTCCGCAGGCGGAATGGACTCTTCTCCCGCAGGCAGAGTGCTTTGCCGGTAGGCGGAGTAGGCTCATGGGAGAGCTTAAGGCAAATGTCAACATGAGACTGCATAAAACATGTATAAGAGTATTACTGCGGCACGGGCCAGTAAGTGTTTTAAAGTGTTGACCCCGGGTGTCTCAAGTATTTTCGGTAATTAGTCTCCCGAGTCAAGCCGCCCCGGACTATAGCCCTGCTTTCCTTGGAAGTCAACCGGAAGTTAATACGGGCCAGGTTATGGCTGATGTATGGGCGATATATGCAGTGAAGAGGGATACTTAATACTTCCGATTCATTTAATTTTGACTTAATCTAAGATGTAAAGAAGGATAAAGGGGTCCTGGGAAATTGGGGAAAAAAAGAATGCCGCGGTTTTCGGCGTTGTACACATACAAAAGGCACGTTGTTGCCCCCCCCCCCCCATACACACACCCACGAGCAACATGGCTTCCAGAGAATGAGACGATTTCGCTTCTAAACGTCCAGAAATGCACCAGTTTTATAGTAAATGCGGCATGTGTGTTCGTACTCCATGCAGCCCATCGTACTGCTTAGGTGACCTGTATTAATTTATTTGCACCATCGCTTAATTTTGTTTTACACAGCTCTCAACTGGCAGACTGGTTTAATGTTTATAATAGAATAGCATTATTATGGTTGTCTTATAATATCACTGTTTAATCATTAGTTATTTTTCATATGTTGTTTCTCCCTAAAAAGAATTGCCCCCCCCCCCACACACACATGCCCTTACACTCCCCTAGAGCACCGGTGCCGTTGCCACAGCCCCAACACATCAGTGCTGCTGTCTCCGCCAGCCGTTACTTAGCATGGTCCACCTCAGACGGCATAATGGGGCAGAGGGAAGGTTACCGCTAAAGTGTCCAGTAGCGAGGCATAAGCCATAGCAATCGACCGACACACATACCTATATATCAGGTTTAGCGTTTATATCGGCAGCAGAGGTTTTGGAAATGAACTGCCAATGTTCACCTCGTCCACCGCTCTGACTTATAGACACTGTCGGTCACAGGATTCCATCGGCTCCTGCGCTCGGCAGCGGCCCCTGTCGGCTTGAGATTGCTGCACTCAGCGCACTGCCGCCCCCTGGCGGAGGGGCTGGGCGGGCCGGTGCGGGCGTCATCACCGCGCAACAGCGGCTAAATGGACTTCCATGTAGGGAAGAGCCGTATTGGTGACTCGTGAAGGGCTGTTGCCCTATAATGCCGGACTCTTTTTTTTTGTTGCCGTTCTTTCTGTTTTTCGATGTGTCACAGGGGTTCTTGTCAGTACCATGGCTGCCTGAGTTTAGGAGATGAGTTAATATGGGTTGGGATGGTGGTGGTGGGGCCGGGGGAATAGGGCGGGGCTGGCGGGGGAATGAAGGGTGGGGCCGAGGGATTAGGGGTGAGGTGCTGGGGTTGAGTTAGTATGGGTTGGGGTTGGGGTTGGGATGGTGGCGGGTATCGGTAGGTTCTTGAGTTGGGTGGGTGGTTCGGAAAGGTGGGTGGAGGAGGCAATCCTGGGTCCCTGGCTCCCACAGAGCGGTGGGTGTGGCAAGTGGTGCGTGGGTGGAGAGGGTTACTAACGGCTTACCCTTACCCACCGTAGGGGCTGGTGATTGTGTGGGGTTGGGGGGTAGGGCTGAGTATGTGCGGACGCGGGGTTGAGAGTGAGGGTGGGATGGGGCGGGGAGGCGCGTGTGAGTCCAGATCGTAACCATTGCCCTCCGGTTGTACCCAAACCCTCTTCCCATGTTTGCGATCCATTCACCTCCCCAAAGCGACCTCGACCCCCCCCCCCCCTACACCCCACGTAACCTCCGCTACATCATACCCCTCCCTTTATTGGGGCTGGACGCATGGCTTGATTTGGTGCCCGACAGAGCCATCCGTGACAGCCGCCATTAATCCAACGCTTGTGTGAAACTGGGTGAAGCGACTCGCATCTAGTTGTGTGATGGAGGGCTGACTCGCTTCCTGACTGCGACCAACAACCGCCGCCCGTCTGGGCTCTTATTCTTCAATCTGGACTCGGCTTTGATTATAATAGATGCTTCGCATTTTTGCTTGTGTTTTGCTGTAAGTTCTTTGATATTAACCCTCCACACTGGGACGGAATGTGTTGGCTGACCGGGCCCCAAATCGGCGCCCGTATTTGTACCGGCATCACGCGTCGCTCGCGGCCAGGGGACGTTTTGTGCTGATCCCAGGTGGCTGAACCCGAGAGAGTTCGCTGAGGTCGTCAGGGCCTCCGCCTTGCAAAGTGCAAAAACTTGGCCAGTACGGCCGCCCCCCCCCTCCCGCCACACCCCCCCCCCTCACCCTCCTCTCTTACCCCCCCCCCCCCTTTGTAACTATGTGATTAATATTGCATCGCGGCCTTATTCAAACCTTCACTTTCACGCGCTCACATCGAAGTGCGAACATCCTTCAATATCGCCCATCGCAGTTCACCAGTTCTAACCCGAACCTAAACGTGTTCGTCATCTATCAGAGCCCACGAAGCCAATTATTGCAGTAAATGCTAGTAAACAATACGTGAGCTATGCTGCAGCATACTGATTCGCTGTAACATGAAACAACGAATCCAAATACAAGGGTGGGAATCAATTGAAGTGAAATGGGCCGTCCCCACACCCTCGTGCACCCTCATCCTCACCATACGCACACCCACCTCACCCTGACCATACGCACACCCACCTCACCCTGACCATACGCACACCCACCTCACCCTCACCATACGCACACCCACCTCACCCTGACCATACGCACACCCACCTCACCCTGACCATACGCACACCCACCTCACCCTGACCATACGCACACCCACCTCACCCTCACCATACGCACACCCACCTCACCCTCACCCTACGCAAACACACCTCACCCTCACCATACGCACACCCACCTCACCCTCACCATACGCACACACTCACCCTCACCATACGCACACCCACCTCACCCTCACTCTACGCACACACACCTCACCCTCACCATACGCACACACACCTCACCCTCAACATACGCACACCCACCTGGCCCTCACTCTACGCACACACACCTCTCCCTCACCCTACGCACACACACCTCACCCTCACCATACGCACACACACCTCTCCCTCACCCTACGCACACACACCTCACCCTCACCATACGCGCACACACCTCACCCTCACCATACGCACACAAACCTGACCCTCACCCTAGGCACACCTACCTAACACACATCAACAGAATTCACGCACCGTCAAAGGTCAATCGCACGAGTCTTAATATACTTCGTCTCGGCTTCCGGCAATGCCATTCAAACCACCCACCCACACCCCTTCTCACTCCTCCCTACCCCCCGCCCACTCGCCCAGCCCAATCACCATCCTCCATCCCCTAGCCCCATGAAACCACCCACCCACACCCCTTCTCACTCCTCCCTACCCCCCGCCCACTCGCCCAGCCCAATCACCATCCTCCATCCCCTAGCCCCATCAAACCACCCACCCACACCCCTTCTCACTCCTCCCTACCCCCCGCCCACTCGCCCAGCCCAATCACCATCCTCCATCCCCTAGCCCCATCAAACCACCCACCCACACCCCTTCTCACTCCCCCCTACCCCCCGCCCACTCGCCCAGCCCAATCACCATCCTCCATCCCCTAGCCCCATCAAACCACCCACCCACACCCCTTCTCACTCCTCCCTACCCCCCGCCCACTCGCCCAGCCCAATCACCATCCTCCATCCCCTAGCCCCATCAAACCACCCACCCACACCCCTTCTCACTCCTCCCTACCCCCCGCCCACTCGCCCAGCCCAATCACCATCCTCCATCCCCTAGCCCCATCAAACCCAGAGAGAACTGTCTTGTGAATATATATCTTCAACGTATATCATCCTCACCCTCCACCCTCATCCCCCCCCCTTTACCCTACTCCAAAAATGTCGATTTCGCCCGGATTTGACCTGATTTCGGACATCTGCATGCACCTTGTTCACGATGTTATAAGCGGCACAAAAGAGGGTTTGTCGTTGTGTCCAACGGCCCCCTAATGGCGCCGTCCAATAGAAACAACCACCCCACTCCCGTCACGTGACCAATAATGCAATCTGTCACCCCATGAGAAGGGGGATTCGGTGCGAGCGTCAAAGTGTCTGCCATTGGGAGTGCCCGTCAGCGACTCGGGGACAATCATTAAAGTACCACAGAACTGATTCAACACCAAATGAATGGACGCACAATATGGATGTGGCTCACCATTATCACCGACTGCTTTCCGATCTGAATTTCTCTATGGAATTCCCCTGATTATTGCGCCAGACATGACAGATCAACGTGTATTTGTGTACGTTTATTGAACGTTCACGTCAGGGGCCATAATTGTACATCCTCCAAATTATCGCCCTTTAATCTGTGATCATGGTGCATTGTCAGATATTCGATAACTGAGTAGATGAAAGGATATATATTAAGGGCGATAATGGACGATTTAAAAGAGAGGTGGTGAGGGGGATGGCAAGCAGAAAGCGGCGAGCGATTACATGGTAGTAGTTGTATAGTGAATGCAATCGTTGAGATGCAATTAAATGAGATGTTTGCGGTATTTAGGATGAATCCGTTACTCCCGCCCCATATTTTAAGACACATACATCACACGTCTTCATACCACCGCCACCTGCCCCCTCCTCCCCTCGCTTTATCAGCATCTATTCTTCTCTACCCTCCTTCTCTTATGGCTTGTAAATGTCTTCTGTTGGTCTTGCATTCACGGAGTCACGGTGCATCCACCACTGTCAGTCAGCCGCACCCCCCCCCCCCCCCACCCCTCCTCTCCGCCGACCACTGGGGCACCCCTATACCCGCACCTGTCTTCATCACACACCCCGACCTCTCCACCCAGCCAACCCTCCACCCCCCCCCCCCCTTCCCCAACCCCCCGCCCCTCCCCGTCTCCCCACTAGACCCTAGACCACAAGCCAGTCGTCGACGGGTCCATTTTTTTTTGTTTCTTCCCCGAGACATCAAAAGACTTTTCAATTGGCCGCCGATCGAGTTGCCATGCCGGGGTATGGCAGCCGTCAATACCTGGGCAGGTGAAGATAAAAGGTGTCTGCCTAATGGAGGCAACCTTTGCCTATTTACAGACGCACGCCTCCAGCATCAATAATATTTTCAACTCCCATTAAAGGGGCTGCATCTCTCCCTACCCTCCTCGCACCCCCCTCCCCCCGGCCCTGCCCTGCCCCCACCAGCCTCGCGCGCGCGTGTATGTGTGTGTGTGGTTCCATTATTTGCCACCAGCACTGCCCAGTCGATTGTGTGTCTGGCGTCACCAGAAGGATGGTTCCTTCCTGCGTTGATTTATCGCACAACCAGCGGGTCGGGAGGTCGGCGTTATAAGGGTTCATCATAGAGGACTGTCCGTATAGGGTGGGGTGGAGAGGCTGATGGGGGTGGGGGGTGGGGGGAGGCTGATGGCGGGGGGTTAGGGGGTAGACAGAGAATTGGGATGTGTGTATTTGTTAGGGGGAGTGCGGGGGTAGAGGTAAGAAATTAGGGGCCTGGGGAGATGCTGTAAAGATGGGGAATGACTGTCCAGAGTCAGTCTACAGTAAGCTGATGGGTTTCAAAACTAATGATTTTTGTTTCTTATGAATATTTCGCAGATTTATTTCAAGGCATAGTGTCTATGTATGGTTTTAACTTCTATCCCAGTAAATGCTGAAATTGGTAACTATTATAATTTCCAAGACCAGTACTGCTATCTTCATTGTTATATGACCTCTTCTTTGGTCATTTCTTTCGTCTTTGTGGTCTCTTTCTTTCCTTCTCATCTCATCGATCTTTATCTCTGGTGTGAGTTCTGTCTGTCATGTTCGCTCTCTGTCCCCCTCTCTCTTTGACTAACTCTCCTCCTCGCTCTCTCACGTACCCATCGCTCTTACGCTTCCCCCTCCCTTGGCCTATCAGTCAGTCTCTGGTTCTTTGCCCTGTCTGCTCCTGCCTTCCTGGTTCTCTCTTACACCCATCGTAACATCACTCGGTCCACCTCTCCCCCCCTCCCCACCACTTCCTGCGCCCCCCCCCCAACTCAGTTTTATCATCTTCTTCGATATTTGGCCGGCTGGCACCAAGCGTGAAATTGCCTACAGACATCGTAGCATTCTTTATGAGTTGGCAGAGAAAAAAACTACAGCTCTGTCGCTGTTCTAAGATGCTAATATTCGGGAAAAGACGATCCCAGAATGAATTATGGTGCCAATAACCATACATAGACTGGTCGCTCCTACCGTGTCTGGGAACGTCACGTGAATCCCGGTGTAATTTTGCGGTTAATTTATAGGCCGTGGATTTTTTGGCCGATATGGTTGGAGTTTTCTGCAGCAATAGCATCCACAAATAACGTTCTTTCTGCCAGTCACCTTAAAGGCCAAGGCATGTTTGTTAAAATGGCCAGAGTATGAAGTGCGAATGCCGGCAATACAGCCACCGCAAATGTCAGATTGGTAAATAAATTGTTGCATATATCTTATATGATAAAGCTGACTAAGCAATTACTTCCAACATGGAGTAGAATTTGCAAACAAAACACCCATTCATGGTTGAAAGTGCTTGGATGAAAGTACCCACTTAAACTGTAATACTCAGATGCACGCTTCAGCACATGACCGTATAAAAGTTGATAGTCCCAAATGATAGGATCGAATTACCGGATGTAAACACCAGTGACGTCACAACGCGATCACGTGAGCTGGTCGACTTGCCTTCGACACTTCTTGGTTTCGCCTTTCCCTCAGCCATCTACGCCGGCGACAGGGCCTCTTGTTATAACAGCACCTTCATCGATTTCGACCCTTATTTTCTCATGCCCCGGCGTCAGGCTTAACGGGGCTGAGGATTTTGTAAACAACTAGTAGGTCGATCATTCCTTTCATAGGGGTCGCTGCGGGGAAGCCAGCAAGAGTGGATCACCCCTGGCGGCTGGGCCAAGTGGCAATGGCGGCGCCGGAGATTTGATCGAACGGGGCTTTTCCAGAGAAAACATTGTTGACAGAGCGTTGACCTTTTGGACGGCAGTTTGCGTGGTCTCGTGTATATGGCTGGGGTATTTCAAGCCTGTTCACATAAATTTCACGAACCTTAATTTTATGGCAGCATTGTGCCGGACTTGGTGAACAGACTTGTATAATGATATACGTATGACACACATTTATATACACGTATATGACTCACTTATATGTGGGGGTTATGTCAAATGCAGTTTTCGCAGAAGGAAACGTTATAAAGGATTTTTTCGGAAATTGGTTTGGTGTTTGGTGTTACACTAAACTTATAGGCACTTTATGGAGACCCGCAAATGACTTCGAAGGTCGTCATCAGTGCAATGGACAAACAACTATCGCTATAACATGTAATATGACTATCAGTATCAGGGGTAACTACATGTGATTACAACAATCAGCGGTCGACTTCCAAGACCCAGGGATGATCATGACCCGAGTAACTATACATGATTACGGCTAACAGAGGTCACAGAATACGGGTAGGGGTCGTTATATATTATTGCTAATGGTAGATGTTGATACATGTGACTATTATTGGTTACGATATGACCTCCCAAGTCCTTCAGAATATGAGTGGCATATCGGTGATGGGCGCTAAATGTCCCTGGAAGCCAATTAGGCCTGGCTGTTATACCACCGACCACTTAGCCGATACGTATGTAAGCGGTAAGGGTTCATGATGTGAGAAGTCCTATTGAGAGGCGTCTAGCAGGCACCCCCATAATATGTGTGACATGTGCTCAAAGGGGAACGGTGACAAGGCTGCTAACCTCGCGGTAACCTGTCATCGGCTTGGCATTGTCCTGATGGCAAGCTGGCTAATGGAAGGACCTGCATGATTCACGCGGACCTGTCATCGCCAATGGCCCCGACTGCTAACTGTCAGGTGGCTCACACCTTTGACACATCCCGCTGAATAGTTAGGGGCGCTGGTGTCTATATATTCGATGATGGCTTCCAAAGCACTTGATGAATGCGCCCGGTGTTACAAGGGGACCTCAAGTTAAATGTAACACTATGACATATGTGTCGCGTTTATTTATTAATATAGTTAGACTATACAGGCATTAACATATCTCCGATGGATAGCTGCGCTCTGGGGTGAGGCTGATGATGGCCTGGGGTGAGGCTGAGGATAGCCTGGGGTGAGGCTGAGGATGGCCTGGGGTGAGGCTGAGGATGCCCTGGGGTGAGGTTGACGATGGCCTGGGGTGAGGCGGAGGATGGTTTGGGATGAGGCTGAAGATGGTCTGGGGTGAGGCTGATGATGGCCTGAGGTGAGGCTGAGGATGGCCTGGGGTGAGGCTGAGGATGGCCTGGGGTGAGGCTGAGGATGGCCTGGGGTGAGGCTGAGGATGGCCTGGGGTGAGGCTGAGGATGGCCTGGGGTGAGGCTGAGGATGGCCTGGGGTGAGGCTGAGGATGGCCTGGGGTGAGGCTGAGGATGGCCTGAGGTGAGGCTGAGGATGGCCTGAGGTGAGGTTGGAGATGGCTTAGGGTGAGGCTGAGGAGGGCCTGGGCCGGGTTAGACAAGGGTGTACCACGTGGGGCTAGAGCAGGGATCGCACCTGTCTACTCCACCATGGCCCACAGAGGGCGTTAAGAGCGTAATCAGGTAAGGTTGGTGATTTCCCTACAATGACGACGAGGGGTACACGCTGAGTCATTAGTTCACCCAACATGCGAGGATACTAGCCTTTGGGGTATTTTGTATTTCTACCAGTGGAAGGGTTGACAGATAGGCCTATATGCCCGCAGTATCGAGATATACACAATCACGTCATTGCAAGCTGTGACGAGGCAAGTGCAGTTTCACCCTGTCGCACACCATTATGCCAGCTGGGTGATGGGGTCAGGGAGTATATTATTCGCTTGGCCGACTACACAACCAAGTTTTACAGATCATCATCCTTGTTGTCATGCCAACCAGCCCGTGTTATGTAGACAGGCAAACAATGTATTGACGTACTAGAGACATTTTGGCCCGTAACACATAACATAACATATCGGAATGACATAAATTTCTAACATATTGTAAGCGTAA
Organism: Arenicola marina; assembly: GCA_964019135.1. NCBI lineage: Eukaryota > Metazoa > Annelida > Polychaeta > Arenicolidae > Arenicola > Arenicola marina. The sequence continues at coordinate 7,425,458 of OZ025258.1, forward strand.
CATAGAAATAGAGATTATTGTCATTTGCATGTGTATTAATTGCTCTATCTTGTAGATGAAACATGATAAAGATGCCATTTCTTTCTCATTGACCAAAGACGTTGCTTCGATAAACAGCATGAAGCCCGATACCAAGTGTCACAGCTCAGCGTGCGCAGCTCAGTTGGCAGCTGGTTGGGCTGCAGATCAACAGGTCGTGGGTTCGCACCACGGCACAGCCATATGAGACATTGTTCATCGACCTAGACGTGGCCTTCGTGTGCACAAAAGTGGCCCAAACATCCACATTTCATTTCTGTCTAGTCATAGCTAGGCCAAAGGAAAAATTGGATTAGACATTGGAGCCACAAGTGCGCAAACACCAATTAATATATTTAGCCGACCAGTAAATATATCATTTTGTACCTTTGACGTATGTTAATACATTTTTGTTGTTAATAGCAAACATCCATGTTTAATTAAACCTTCAAAGGACCTACGCAATGATATTAACTATCACGTTGTTCCAGCGGCTTTGAATCTGCTAAAGGATATAATTATTGAAATGCTGCTGTTTATACCTGGTTAGACCTTAAAAACTCTCGTCGGGAAATGAAAGCGGTTTGGCGAGGACTAGATGCGGGATTATAGAGTGGCGCATTGATACACGACTCGTGAATAGGACGCCGTCGCGTCATGTTATGGCAGTGATGCGGTCAGATCGGTCATGTTATAGCGCCGGGCGATATGCACCAGCTTAGACGTTATGATCCTACTGAGTCATTTCAGACATACCGTCATAATCAGTTTCTTTCGTCAGATGAGGGCCGTTGGGGTTCAAAATGGAGTAGCGGGAGCAGAAAGAATAGCTTCGTATGGAAGGGTGCGGGGGGGCGTACGTGAGGGAGAGGGATGTTGACGGATGTAGATGGGGGAGGGGGCGGGAGGCAGCGCGAGGGTGGGGGGACTTCCCTTTGTATGTCGGGGCCGGCTACCTGCTAGGTTTAATGCAGGTCTTTTGCCGGGGTCCCTTTAAAGCCCTTGATAAATGATACTGCCGTAATGGGACGTTCAATATGTGAAAATTATATCGGTGGGATCGATGTAAGCTTGACACCCACTCGTCGCGGGCTGGTCACCTGGTGTTAAGCACCTGACCTGCCTATATATCTACCCACCGAGCACCCTCGCCAACCTATGTATCCACTCGCTAGAGAGTGCAGCGGCGGCAGTATGCTATGGTGCAACCGGCTCTGATCACTATACCCTGTCTGGGAAATCCCCCCGCTGTAGAGGACAACCCTCTAGTTCTTAAAGACGGCCAGCTACATGCACTTCTTAAAACAGAAACTTATGTTGATCACTACCATGGCACTCAGGTAAAGAATGAGCAGCAAAACAGTGAATAATGCTATTTTTCTGACTTTTACTTTGGACTTTACTGCGTTGTAAGGATCACAGGTTTTATCGCTTACTTTGTATGTTTATCAATGTTATGTGAAGCAATTGCTTCACAACTGGTCGACAATTACAATAACATGACACACTTTAACCTGTGAAAAGACGGGACAACCATTTAAGGCCAATACCCACCCCCCCCCCCCCACCCGCTAGATAAACAAGGCCCGGATATATACTATATACAATAGTGGCTGTCCCGGTACCTGAGACAAAAGTGTGTAGGTCGCCATCTGTAAAGCACAAGGGTCAGCCTTCCACTGCGGCTTTCACGTCGTTGCACGGACCACAGGTAATCATATTGATCACATTTCATCACGCCTTCAAATACTTAATGATTAAAAAGTGGCACACACCCCGGGTTCCCCGATGAAGCGGTATACGGACGTGGGTGTGAACCGCACTTTCGTAAATTGAGGCTTTTCACCGCTCCAGATGTAACCCTTTGAACTGCCTCACCCGTCTGTCGCTTTTGGCTGCATTGTCAGCAACTTTCCCCATGTATCTAATCCCCTGGCGGGAGAATAATACAAACACGTCCCGGCGCGGTCCGGCTGTTTTTGCGCCGCACTCTACTACCCCATCCATCCCCATCCCCCCCACCCACCTACTCCTACCGCGACCACTCTCACCCCCCCCCCCCTGTCCCTCTCTTTCCCTCCTCTCCCCTCCTCTTCTCTCTATGTCTCTCACCAACTCTCTTCCATCGTTTTACTCCTCTTCTGTCTTTTCTCTCCCCCCTTCTTCTTCGCTGTCCCTTATACGTCTCTTCCTCACTCCACCTTTCATCTCACTCTCTCTTCCTCTCTCTCTTCTCAATTCCCCTCTCTCTCTCCATCTCTCCTCCCCTACTCCCCCACCTCCCCTGCGTATGTTCTCGGACGGGGCGGCCGCGGTAGGAGCACCATAAGCCATATGGCCGCGTTTTTATGACTGGCAAGTCTGGACTGTTTTTTGTGACGCCCTGGCTGTGATTTGGCTGTTGTCCAGGTTACGGACCGACTCACCGGGGACCCCGCTGGCCTGACACACACACGTGATCTGTCCCGAGAACCCCGCCGCTAACGTAGGTTGGCCGAGGTTGGCTGCAGTCGCTATGACATGATCCCATTGATTGACAAGCGGTAATATCAGTCTGTCTGAAGCCAACGAATTGTAACAGCACCGTCGTAACCACGCCATCCTTACAGTACTGCCGTTACAACGCCCGACATGCCAATAGCTCGCCCTAGTGGGGCTCCATTTTTTTATTTAAAAAAAATATATAACCTATAGATCGTTACTGCGACTATTCTCTTTGACGTCCACGATGTCTGGGAATCCACTGTAAGCAATTGATGGGAGCATAGCGAGAGACAGTCTGGCCTAGTTCAAATCGGTGGGTGACTTGCTAACAGTTTTAACGCCATTGAAATGTCTAATCTATGCGACTTCAGGGTGCGACATGATTCGGCATCGATTCGACAGCAGTTAACAGCCGCATACTGAAATCTCCACAAATTTCACACAAAAAAGTTATATGTCGTTGTATTTATTTAAATTATTATCGTATTATCGACAAGATGAGCATCTGCATGGAGGGGGGGCGGGGCGCGCTCTGGCAAGGGACTGGTAAGAGCCGTCAAAGGACTTACAGGCGAGGTATGGGGCCTCGGGGTTCCCGGCAACCTATTCAGTCGACCACTCTAACATCTAAGACAGGCGAGGTATGGGGCCTCGGGGTTCCCGGCAACCTATTCAGTCGACCACTCTGAGAAAAGCTTTTTGAGCAGAGGTGCAATATAAGGATTAACAATTCAAACGCAAAACAACACCTACAAGACATCAATGAGCCCGTTACGTGGCGCTGCTTTTCATATGACCATTCCATAAAATATGCCAGGCGCATTATATCACATCCATAGACACCATACCAGATTCAGAAGATTGATTTCATGATCACATTCGCCATTTATGCGACCGTATCGTGTCAAGGAGGGGGTGGGTGATCAGGAGGGGGTGGGTGATCAGGAGGGGGTGGGTGATCAGGAGGGTGTGGGTGATCAGGAGGGTGTGGGTGATCAGGAGGGGGTGGGTGATCAGGAGGGGGTGGGTGATCAGGAGGGTGTGGGTGATCAGGAGGGTGTGGGTGATCAGGAGGGTGTAGGTGATCAGGAGGGGGTGGGTGATCAGGAGGGGGTGGGTGATCAGGAGGGGGTGGGTGACAGGAGGGGGTGGGTGATCAGGAGGGGGTGGGTGATCAGGAGGAGGTGGGTGATCTGCAATCTCATTTCGGTGCCCAATGGCGTAGAAATAATAGCGGACAGTGGTGCCATCTGGTAGCAGGAATCACCAGTGATAAAGAGTCGACTGTTGGATGATTTGAATTGTTCGAACAGCAGAGGGCAGCACTTCACTTTATCATATACGGAATCCGGCAAGGAATTGCAAAGAAGCGAACAGCCCACATCGGTTTTGGTACTACGGCAGTCATGTGCGACATGTTCGGAGAGAAACCCATGTGGAGAATTTCATCCATTACCCGAAATTGCTTCATGAAATTGCTGATATATACATTTATATCAGCAAACTGTTTGGTGTCTAACGTTCTCTATATCGATATCAGTCACTTGACATGGCAGCGGGGATCCAACCGTGACACCTTAGTCTGTGGGAGTGCCCCCTTTACATGGGAGATTGATCTCCAGGTGCCCAGGTGACCGGAAGTGATAAAGTGGACTCGCTGCAAATGGAATCCTCACTCATACGGCTGGATCGCCTTTCAGCATGTTAAAGTAGCTTCTTGACCGTTACCATTGGAATATGTGGATATTATTCTCTTATAGGGATTTTGTTCGGGACCCAGGCGGTGTTCAGAAGATGTTTTCATTATATTACTGGGTTCCGATGTTAGTCGTTAATCGTAAATCAGTGATAACAACTAGCAATAATTTGGTTAATTGTGTGACGTAATCAAGGGGTTGTGCTTAAGACTGCAAGATGCCAATTTATATGCAATATGATGCATAAATGGTCTGCAGTTCATGCAACAAAGAGAAAGAATTATTGCGATGTGGGTACATTTTATTGGCCAGGGCCATATATAACGCTCGGTGCATATATATTTACATATAAATATATGTATATCGAAGGTTCCTTCGATATAGGCGTCCGTTTATCATACGTCACACACCACCTATTGGGAATGGCTGTCTGTCGACAGCACAGCCTCTCAGGGGGAGATGGTGGCGCACCTGTTGACTGGAGTGGGTGCAGACGGGGTCTGGTGCACCACCCATGTCCCCAGATAGGGCTTCCAGCAGTCAATTACAAAGCTTGCGCAAGATGGATGATATCCGCAATAATGCATCACTGCCTCCTCGGCAGGTCCTCGCCTCACAGGAACCCCTACTGGCTCTCTGTCTCCCTCCCGCCTTTCACTCGCCCTTTATCTCCTGCTTCTTGTTCACATTCACGTCTGCTTACCTTAAAGGGATCTCGAGTTGAGTCCGTTACAAGGCTGTGGCGGCTGCGCCTCCCAGCGGCCACCACGCAAAGTGTCGTCTGCTCCGCGAGAAGGTTTTCCCGCCTTTAGCGCGAAGGTTTCTTCCATACTTCTTTTTTGTCCTTACTTTTTTTGGCCCGCACGCAGACGACATTTGCGACGCCTTGGTGGGTGGATGCATGGCCTAACGAGGGCTTAAAGCCGCCGACATCCGCACGTACAAATGCTTATATTGTCAATTACCCAGCATACATGCGTCCTTTCTCCCCCCGGAGCCCTTGACCATGGGCGTGGGCGTCCTATGGTGGGTGGGAGGCTGGGGGGGGGGGGGGGGGGGCGTACTGCCTGCAGCCAGCACGTCTAGCGCATAGCTATGGCTATTTATTTACCATCCACGCCGAACCGCTGCCTTCTCTCGGGCCTGCATTGGCAAATATACACGTTCATTCCGTTATGTAATGAAGGACGGGGTGCACCATGTTCGGCAATGGGATTGTCGGTATTGGGGTGTGGAGTCGATAGCGGGATGACGGAAAAGGTGGGGCCAGTTTACCTCAGTGGGGAATGTGGCATTGAGGCATTGGGGCGGACGTCCGCTCAGCTGGGTTGGAGGAGGGGAGGGTGTGTATGGGAGGGGGGAGGGGGTGATGTGGACAAACCAGACCCTTCCTGTTTGAGGTCACGGGTGGCAATTTGTCTGAGGTCTGCTGAATGCGGTAAACACGTGGTCGTGGCGGGGGACAGTGGCACTGCCGGGCAACTGATTACTGGTAATGTATGGGTGTCAGTCGCCACGCCGACTCCATTGTCAAAACAACATAACTCATAAGATGGTCGACAGTCCATGATGTCGCGGTTCTCGTGTTAAAGCTGTGATTCTACTCCTTTGCATGTCCCTTATAATTGCTTTTATTACCCCTTCATTGACTCACTCACGTGCGACTATCACCTCCAAAAGGATGTACCAAGGACTATATCATATCTTAAAGACTACACCCCCCCTCCATATCCCCACCAACCCTCCTCTTTCCCACCCCCCTGATGTCCCCATTTCCCTCCCTGAGCCCACCCCTCACAATGCCTTCATCCTCACCCACGCCCACCCTCACCACCCCTCACCCCTACCTTACCACCACCCCCCCACCCACACTGATGGACCCCTATGGTAGGACATAATAGATGGCTTAGGGGCTTGAAGGGGGGGATACGTTGTGGCAAGAAGGCTTACCTTCACATGGCCTGATTGAAAAACAAGCTAATCACTCCGGATGGATTGGGTTTCAGTCAGATACACGTGTGAGGGGTGGGGTTGGGGTCTGGTAGGTGGGTTTGGGGTGAAGCGGTGGGTTTGGGGTGCGGTGGGAGGGGTTAGGGTTCGGTGGGGTGGGGTGGGTTGGGGCGAGGGTGGCAGCCGGGGCGGGGTAGGTCGGGAATGATTGAGTGGCGGGGGGGGGGGGTTTCTTGGTGCCAGTGAGCGGTTGTGGTGCGTACATGAGAGGTACTTCCTGGGCACTGATGATGGGAGTCACAGACCGGGGAAGCAGTTTGGAGGCCGAGATCGACTTCACGTTGAACGGACTATATGTCTTTTATATATTAAGGTCTAAACGGAAAGCCAACGACTTGTCTCATGGATTCTACTAATGATAGGTATAAATTATCAAGGCCCAAAAATGCATATTTGTTAGCACAGAGCATGAAACCGAGGTTCAGTCCACGAGCCGGCAGATGGAGACCGCTTTAGTGCTGCAGCATCTGAATATAATTATAATTTATGCGTAGCACAAAACACACAAAACTGGAAGACAATATTCATGCAGCCCTCCTTTAGACATTATTCATGGCGCCCTCCATTAGACATTATTCATGCAGCCCTCCATTAGACATTATTCATGGAGCCCTCCATTAGACATTATTCGTGCAGCCCTCTAGACATTATTCATGCAGCCCCCATTGGACATTATTCATGCAGCCCTCCATTAGACATTATTCATGCAGCCCCCATTGGACATTATTCATGCAGCCCACCTTTAGACATTATTCCTGCAGCCCTCTGGACATTATTTATGCAGCCCTTCATTAGACATTATTCATGCAGCCCACCTTTAGACATTATTCCTGCAGCCCTCTGGACATTATTTATGCAGCCCTTCATTAGACATTATTCATGCAGCCCTCCATTAGACATTATTCATGCAGCCCACCTTTAGACATTATTCCTGCAGCCCTCTGGACATTATTTATGCAGCCCTTCATTAGACATTATTCATGCAGCCCTCCATTAGACATTATTCATGCCGCCCTCCTCTAGACAGTATTCACGCAGCCCTCCATTAGACATTATTCATGCAACCCTCCATTAGACATATTCATGCAGCCCTCCTTTAGACATTTTTTGTGCAGCCCTCTAGACATTATTCATGCAGCCCTCCATTAAACATTATTCATGCAGCCCTCCATTAAACATTATTCATGCAGCCCTCCATTAGACATTATTCATGCAGCCCTCCATTAGACGTTATTCATGCAGCCCTTCTTTAGACATTATTCATGCAGCCCTTCTCTAGACATTATTCATGCAGCCCTCCATTAGACATTATTCATGCAGCCCTCCATTAGACGTTATTCATACAGCCCTCTTTAGACATTATTCATGCAGCTCTCTAGACATTATTCATGCAGCCCTTCATTAGACATTATTCATGCAGCCCTCCATTAGACATTATTCATGCCGCCCTCCTTTAGACATTATTCATGCAGCCCTCCTCTAGACATTATTCATGCAGCCCTCCATTAGACATTATTCATGCAGCCCTCCATTAGACATTATTCATGCAGCCCTCCATTAGACATTAGTCATGCAGCCCTCCATTAGACATTATTCATGCCGTCTCTCTCATGTCCCTGGCCGCTATAGCGACTGATCGCGATGTGATACCCCTCGCGGCATACCCTCATCCTTAAAGCCATGGATACCATGCATCACGCGGAACGTCAGATAATAAGCACTCCCTATTGCCCTGTTATCCCCGCGCCCCTCTCCCCGACATGGGTGCCGTTAATATCAAATGCCCGATAATCTATTTGCAAGTCAAGGTTGCAGTGGGCTTCACATTTTTGCGTGACAACGAAATGTCCAACCAGCACCCACCAACCAACCCCCCTTGTCTGGTATGGTGAATTGGAGATATAAAGCGTAGACTGGGGAGGGGGGTAGGGAAGAGGAGGAAGAGGGGTGGAGTGGGGAGGAAGAAGGGGGGGCGGGCATAGGAGGAGGATGGGAAGAGGAGGTGGAGGGGGAGAGGCGTAGGAGGAGGAGGGGCCGGGCGGTGACCCACCTATGGCGTTATTGGGTGAGTCCACGTCGGGATTCTCGTCGGTAGTTCTATCAAACCCCGGACCGCCGTAAACGTGAAATATTGCGAATCTCCCCGGGTGGGCGTATCCAATCTAAGATGGCTGACCGTGGAAACGGCCTTAGCAATTCACCGACAGTGATCAGCGATTCCATTCTGTGCGTCTCGCGGCCGGTGGTTGGCAGACAGGGCGGTGTCGGGTGGGGGTGGGGGCCACAACAGGAAATTAGGTTAAAGAGCGCGCTTTAAGCCAGATCACGGCAGCTCGTGTCGGCAGAGATCTCTACATAATCAAATCTTCATATCTAGCCCCACGCGTTCTGCCCGTTGACAACAGACGCTGGTACTGGATGGCTGGCTGGCTGGATGGCTGGCTGGCTGGCTAGCTGGCTGGCTGGCTAGCTGGCTGGCTGGTTGGCTGGTTGGCTAGCTGGTTGGCTGGCTGGCTGGCTGGCTGGCTGGCTGGCTGGCTGGCTGGCTGGCTGGCTGGCTGGCTGGCTGGCTGGCTGGCTCGCTGGTAGGCTGGCTGGCTGGCTGGCTGGCTGGCTGGCTGGCTGGCTGGCTGGCTGGTTGGTTGGCTGGCTGGCTGGCTGGCTGGTTGGCTGTATGGCTGGCTGGCTGGCTGGCTGGCAGGCTGGCTGGCTGGCTGGCTGGCTGGCAGGCTGGTTGGCGGGCTGGCTGGCTGGCTGGCTGGTTGGTTGGCTGGCTGGCTGGCTGGTTGGCTTGTTGGCTGGCCAGCCTATAAGTCCAATTCCCCATAATCCAGGCGTCTACCTAACGGTTTTTCAAAATCCGAAATTCTGGCACCGAATTAAAAAAAAGGTACTAGTCTGTTAACATATAGCCGTATAATGATATGGTCCAGATGTTTGGCCGGTACTCCAATGTATAGAGCTATCTCTTTACGGCAGCCCCGTATCTTACGCTATTATCGCCCAGGCTTACCTGCCACGGTTCAGTCGTTGCTAAGACGGTACCCGAACACACTGTACGAAAACACCATCAACGAGTTATCGACACATGTATAGCGGATAATGATGAACATATTAGAAAAGAACGAGGGTCCACTGATTTGGCCGTTTCTGATATCATTAATAAATCACACACCAAACTTCCTTGGTAAATTTAACTAATCACACGAGGAAGTGAGCCGGAAAAAATTGGTTCGGAACTTGACTTGCAATATGTTCCGGGTCACCGCTCAGGTCATGTTCGAAACCCGGATGTGAAGAAAAAAAAAGATTGTGAAGCAACAAATCATTTTACGTGATAATGATAGCACTTCAATCCTGGCCCGACAACAACATGATCGGTCGTTGACCAGCAGACGCGGCTTGTGATACCCCCGTGGCTGGTCGCGGATCAATAGCATTCTGGTGGAGTCCTAAATGGCGAATTGCCAACACAAAAAACTGAAAAAAAGTAAAATCCTTCGACATAGGGTTCATATTAATACCGCAGATGGTGTTGTAATTTGTGATCTTTCCGATGTGTTTGTAGAAAGGATAGTGTCAGTTGGAAGTTCTGACAGTGTAGCTGTCCCGCCCCCCCCCCCCCCCACACCACACACTCTCGTTCCCTTGGTACTGTCTGGGAAGGGTGGGAAGGCGGAGGGGTCATCCGGCAGGCCAACCCATCTACCCATCACCAGATAATCTCTGCATCACCCCCGACCCCGAATGTCTGCTCCCCACCCTTTCCTCTCCAGGAGACGACGGACAGGCGTGGCCATCCTGGCTCAGCGAGGCGCCTCTTATCATAACAGACAAAACAAAACATACATGTCACCACCCCCCTCCCTCACTGTCCCTAAGGCATCTACCTCCTCAAATCCCCATCCTCTCCAGTAACAACTCCCTCGCCGTCCCCACCCCCCCACTCCGCCCCCTTGTATTCGATATTCTTCCCCATACCATTCTCCTAACACTAAGAGACTAAAGGCAGAGTATAGACCCATGTCACGTTACAACGGATAGCGAGTGTATGTAGTTATGGTGACAGCAGATGACCAGATGCTATATGACCCAGCATCTAACAATTATCACAGTTGTAATATTATGGACAATTGTGCACTGTTTCCAAACGTTTTGTAAATGAGTTGTACCAACCGGCTTCTGACCCATGTTGTGCAGAAGAAGGGGGCTTTCGGTTATTCGCTACCACAGTGGTTCATACCGGTGGTCTATCCGCTGGCGATGTCCTTGTAGATAACGGTTCAGGAATGTTATAAGTTACCCCATTAGTCACTCGCACGACGTGTCAAACATATCATTTGTCATTGCTTGAAGTCTCTCAAAATAATTGTAGGCAAAAGGCGCGAGAAGACATTTAAAGGACATTGTAACATTTTAATAACTGGCAGGAAATGGCAGCAGTTTTGTAGTTACAGCACAATTTGCCAGCACGTCAAACATCTGCCACGCTTTAGCGGTAGCTTTCATGCCCGCAACGTCCTTAACTTCTGACTGTTCATGTCCGGATTTGTGACTGGTCCGCACCCGCTTCAGATCCCCCCCCCCCCCCGAATCCAGACCAGGAAGATGTCGCTGCTCCAGGCACACACATGCATCATGTGGATCTCTCCCCGAGTGAGTAGCTCACATAGACAGACGGACACAGTGTGCCCGTCTGCCCACGTTGGCGGCTCTCCTCTCCTGCTCGACTCCACTTCCTCTCGCCGACTTCCGCTAGATGGCAGCACTGTGTCTCAATTGAGGGGGGATAATTCGGCTAATTAGTCCAACTCTGGTCACCGAGGAGGAGGGGCAGGGTGGGTGTGAGGGGGGGGGGTGGAAGTAACGCCATTCGGAGGCCATATATCAGCCCTGGTGGGGACGACGCGGCAGTACCCGGAAGTGGCGAGAAACGTATTATGATTGGCTGAATGGAGGACCCCCCCCACGCTCCTTCGTCCTGTTTTCCTGGACGTGACAAGTAGGCGGACTGAGCGGGGATATATCAACGGCAAGTGTCTCGGCGACCCTGGGAAAACAAGGGCACTTTCACCTCACATGAGGGATAACCTCAGCTTCTTTAGGCAAGACATGACCACACTGTATGGACCAATATGTGATATCGAAGCTGTGCGTGTTGATGGCGCCGGGTTAATGGGTAAATATGTGTGCGTAACTCGTGCATTGACACCAGCCGTCTAACCATTGTGGAAGGCATTCAGTAGCGCGGGGTATATATAACACTGGGTTGCATTACCGTATGATGAGAGTGTTAATTACTACGGGAGTTATTCCACTTTGCTGATTTCCTTGCTATTCCCGCCATCCCCGGCAGCTGTAAATCTGACATTGGTTCGCTTGCTTCTCCTGAATCATTAATAGGGTGAATGGTACGTGTACCAGGCCTTCATTCCGTTGTACGTGGACTCCAGCAACAACCAGGTCAGGGTGTGAATATGTAATGCCTGGGTTATGAGTGATATTCTATTGTCCGCTGCCACAATGGTCCTACAATGCCGGCCGCCATCGTTATTTAATGCAGTCGGTGAGTAGGGTGATCGGGGGGTAATTGCGGTGTGCCCGTTGCAGTACGTACAGAAAGCGCCACCAATCGTGGTATTTATGCGGTAAACGTCCTGAATATCGCATTGTAGATGATTTCATATGATATCATTGAAATCCAACCAGAATCCATTCACCCAGCACTGGAACCAGCCAACCAGCCAGCCAACCAACCAGCCAGTCATTTCTCTCCGCAATCTCCCGCTCTCTCTCTCTGTCTTGTTCTGTTATTACAGACAAATACTGTCAGGGTGCAAGAGTCGCACGCTAGTGACGGGATGTGTGAGGGTGATGGTAGGGGATGGGGAAGAGAGGGGGGGAGGGTGGCGCCGGAGTGACTGACCCATCGGCCGTTACGTCACCGATGTCATCATCCGCCCCCGTCTTTGCCCATCTCTCGCAAGGGAGGGGAAGTGGGGGTGGGGGGGGGGGGATCTCATCTCTAGAGGTTATTACGCGAGCGTTGAGCGTACCAGGTCTGCGTAACCAATATACCAGTCATTTAAACTGGGGTGAAAACAAGTTTACAGCTTTGTCATCTGACATTGGGTGTCTGCGGTGGAGAGGGCGGGGGGGGGGGGGGCTTGGGGGAATGGTGCCGTTTAATAGATTACGCACATGATCTTTCCGTGACTGCACGGAGAGTGGTGACGTCACGGAGATTGGTGACGTCACGGAGAGTGGTGACGAGACAAGACAAGTTAGGTGTATCGCTTTCCAATTTCCCCCATGAAATATTGTTTATGTTGGAACATCCACGACGGCCATGTTGCCTCGGTTTGACACCGTTACCCACTTGGCACTGCATGTCTCTCCCAGGTCAGTGTCCGTTGCGCTAGACCTCATCCCAACACCCTGATGGAAGCTACCATCAACAGTCTCCGTGTAGGGGAGCGAAAAAACTAAATCGTCAAATTATCCCATCTTGCATTGAAATCACTTCCCGCCCGCCATGACCCGCCGCCGTCAGACTGAGATGGGGGGAAGCCAGTCCCTGGGGCCAGTCGATTCAGCTTCTCATCAAGACGCCTTTGCGTATGTAATTTGGTTCTTATATGCAAGGATAACAATGGGTGAATAGTGTCAGGCAACCTACATGGTAGCGATGTCACGATATCTGTATTGCAGTATAGTCTTCCCAGCCAGCAGGCTCGGACTGATTCGGTTTTGTGTTCGTTCCGCTCTACCCCTTATATCGCTCACGTTTTTTGTTATGTGGTGGCCTGTTTGGGAGTTGAGGGGGATGTTTTGGGGGGTCGGGTGATGTTGGACACGGACGTGTGGTGGTGGGGATGTTGCTCCCCTAGCTCCTACCCCCTCCCCCCACTATTCCTTACCTGTCATTGCTGTAATGGGACCCACTCCAGGGGCACACATCTGTGCCGACAGCAATACAATGGAAATGACGTATGACGGTTAATCTGTTGCAATAATGAGCTGATGGGTTGTCGTCGTTGCCTGGTGATGAGACGTGCTGACAGGAGGAAAGACAGACTGACACATCCTCCCTCCTCACCATCCCCCAGCCCCCGACACCCCTCACTACCCCTGCACCAGCCCTACTACACCCAGGTGTTACCCCCTGGTTGTTGTGCCCGGCGTGTGGGGTTGTTATGACGAAAATTGAAGTCGGTCGTGTTTGTTTGTCTGTTTCTATATATATATGTATGTATGTATGTATGTATGTCTGTTTCACGCAAAAACGGAAAGTCTTCTTATGGCCTAACAACTGCATGCCTCCGTTCGCAATCTTCAGTACCAGTAGGGCTAGAACCTACTCGTCACCCAGGTCAAAAGGTCAAAGGTCAAGGTCACAGCGATTTTTTGAAAAAAAAGTAAGAATGCATGTATCTCCGTTAATATTAAAGCTTGAGATTCCGGGTGAGTTGCAAAATGTGCTACACTTTAAGGCGCTGTTTTCGGGTATTGTTCACTTTTTGATGCGTAATAGTCATTTCGAGTAAAATGAGGTCGTACTTTTTGCGGAAAACGCACTAAATGACCTCTGTCAGTTTTCTCGCTTTTGGGCACATTTGCCATCAAGCTATCGCTATGATGTTCTAATATGCCATAGAAATATGAATTGAGATGAGTTGTGTCGAATGTTAGAGTTCTCTGATGCGTTACGTGACGTCACGATGACGTCACTTTTGGTACTTAAAAAAATTCGTCAAAAATCAGGAAAAAATCCCAAAAATGAGTGAGTAGCATCATATTGTAGGAAACGTAGTTCCTCGTATAGCTGCAAACTAAAAACAATATGTTCCTATCTTACTTCCGGTTCCAGGGCCGACGGCATTTCTCTATGGGACTTCCCATGTTAAAGCGCTGTATCTTTAGGCTGGGAAAAATGTTTTGTCGTGTATTTCACAAGTGCCTCCAGCAAGCGACACCGGCATTTTTTTCTTAGTTAAACATGATACATAGTAGCCTCAGTGCTTATCGCATGCGATTGGAGCACATAGTGACGTCACAGGATTTTTTTGAAATTTGGCTAATGGTGAAAGATACGGCTTTTGCGTGTTAGCAGAGGCTACCACGGGTGTCCTATTCAAGCCATCACTCAATGCTTGCACCTGTGGATGGATAATACTAAGCTGAGTCATAATCTGTCAACATGGTTCCATAGCCACATTACTTTTGGGTATATAGTCGAAATCGTTTAACATGGGATCCTATGGGGAAAAATGAACTTGATCGAATATGACCTACTTTCGCTCAAGCTATTTCAGTCTCCTTCGCCACACAGTGAGGTAAGATCACCTTAAAGCAAGTTATAAGAAAAACACGGCGATATCTGTATTACTTTTTGTTTCCATGGCAACGATGCCACTGGCCTAATGATAAACATAGATTCTTGCCATTGAAAGAAAAATCGTAAAAAATCAGATAAAAATGCTAAAATTGCATTCGTTTCGCCAACTAGTTGCCAATAAGCATCTACAGATCACTTAATGCTTCAATCAGGCGGATGTTGCTCAGTTATGGCGCTAGAGTGCTTCAAAGTGGGACGACACCTTTGCGGGGCCACCAATGATGAGTGAATGGAGATTGTGTTCATCCTTAAAACAACGTCAAAATTAGGAAAAACATGCCAGAGCTGTGATCTTTACGCCAAATGGTAGGGACCATCGATCGGCAGAGAACCAGTAAAAGAAACAAATGAGTTGCTATATCACTTCGCATGCAGTGTTCTTTGTTCTTGTCCTAGGTCTCCGTGTCTCCGCAATGATGAACTAATGCAACTTTTGGCCATTTCGTCAAGCCATAGCTGAAGGACTATTCTTTCTATCGCCTAGATCTTCAATCAAATAAATTGTGGCAATAAACCTTGGCGTATTGCCACTTGGACGTTGTCGTGCGTCACTATGACGTCACTATGACGTCATGACGTCACACATCATACGTAAGCTATTACTCAGCTATTATAAGGTATGGCGACTTTCGGATCGCTTTAAGTTGCAGGTCGTGTTCAGGGACAGTTTGTGCCGTGTGTAACTGTTTTGGCGCAGGGGATATGTATGCGTCAAAAATGACGTCATAGCTAACGTGCCCCTACGAAATGTTGGGTTTGCTTTACTTTTAGCCACTTTGGCAAAAGCTGTCATAACCCGAGTTGATAAGTAGACATATTAAAGAAATAGAAGCCATCTTGAGCATTTGCGCGAACGTCAAATGACGTCATGTCACGTCACGATGACGTATTATTAGATAAAAAGTAAAATTCGTAGCGCCATTCATAATGAGTCAAGCAATCGCTCTTGAGAACAACATTTCATGTTCACTTAAACACGTCGTCTTCAGAGACACCTATGGCGAGGGGGCTAAGTGTGCGTCAACGTCATAGCTTACGTGCTCCTACGAAAGTTTGGGCCTGCTTGATGTTCAGCTAATTTGGCAATAGCTACCATCACCCACAAGTTCATGAGTTCACCCATGATTTCGTAAGTAGGTATACTTAACAAAATAGAAGCCATCGCGAATATTGTCGTGATCGTCAAATGAAGTTCGTGAAGTCACGAAGACATACTAAATAAAAGATACGAAAGTACCGTTAATAATGCTTCAAGAGAAGCGCCTTGGCTTCAAACTGTATGTCCAATTAAGCTCCGCCTACAGTGCCACACTGCCTGTCGAAGGCAGCATTTAGCCCAAATTGCCCCTATAAGGCCCTTAAGCCAAAATTGGCCCTGACGACTCGCAACGTCGCCATTAATACAGCTTCCAAATGTACTTATGTATTTTCGTGCTCGACCTATGGTCGAATATCTCTTGTCTGTCTGTCTGTCTGTCTGTCTGTCTGTCTGTGGGGAGATCGACCTGAATCCACGGAGCTTGTCGCTGCCGTGGTTTTCACCCCTCTCCCGTAATAGGATAGTTCGGTGCCTAGACTGGGAGGCTAACCATGGCAAACACCGTCACTACCTGTTGACAGCTATCATAGATATTTTTATCTGTGATACGCTACCCCGGTACCTGCGGGTTGCGGGCGCTACCCCGGGGGGGAGGGGGGGAGCCTGCGGGCACCTTAACACTGAAGCGCGATGCACGGTTTGCATTTCACATAAATGTTTCACTCTCCGTTACTTACAATGCTTACAATATTTCGATGTTGATAAGATTATATACATTCCTCTTGTGATGTCATCATCGGAACTTAAAGTAAAAAGTTTTGTGCCATGAAATCAGTGGTTTTTTAGGCGTCCATTTTCCGCGGGACCGAGGTATAGATCTGGGTGACGCTGGCCTCCCCTTCGCATGGCTTATTTCCCCAACTTGCTCCTGTCACGTGTGCCGTGAACCGCCTTTAATGAGAGGCACGCGATGCCGCAGTGTCACTGGAAGCTTCCATGAATCGTGATTTAGAACCCAATCTCCCTGCCCCCCCCCCACAGCCTACCCCATTATGCCCAACCCCTCTTCAAATTTGATGTGCCCTGGTAAAATCTTCCACACAGATCTCCCACAACTTGTTACGCATACCACCCTCTCCCCCACGCATCCGTCTCCCCTCGTAACCGTGCCCCCCTCACCCCCCTCGTTTGGCCCCCCTCCTCCACAGCCATCTCCGGTGCCGTGGCGACACCAAGCGTACGTGTCACAAGACACCCATTCCCATCTTCCCCTTCCTCCCTTCCTGTCACCCCCCACCCCTTCCCCATATAGACGCTGACTCGCCCACTCACTTACCTTACGCTGCCCGTTGGCTGCCTGGCTGCCCCCCCCCACCCCTCCTCGCTGGGTTGTCTGGCTTATCCTCCATTTACGGTAGTCCGTCAGTGGTATCGAACCCCTGGTCGGTGGCGGCCTCTGGTGTCCGCCCCCGATGTCCCCTCGCCCCTCCCCACCCACCCACGAGCAAGGTGACAGTGGGGAGACGCAGTGCAGATAACAAGGCCTGACTTATGGTGAGTACGTCAGTCGTTTGGCCAACACAAGTGAAGACCCCGCTTCATAAAATCTAACGGTGTGCCGCCCCCCATCTCCTTCTTACCCCCACCCCCCCCCCTCTCCCACAACCACCCTCTCCCGCTTACTTCACCCCCCCCCCCTCTATCCGCCCCATGAGCTCTTGTTCCAGAGCTGCTGCAGCGGATCTCACACTGGCGTTGTGGGCGAGTAAATTGGTCCCATGGCCCTGTGGTGCCTGCTCTGTTGGCAGGTTCCCCTCACCGCTCCTTCCATCTTAAACAAGGCAGTCAATCCACTATAGCAGGCCGGGCGGTTGCCGTTACTAATATGTCTGATACGTTATTCAGACGTGTGTCTGGCTGATGTTAAAGTTCTTAAAGGCACGTGGGTTGTGGGAAGAGCTTCGGCGTCTTTTGGAGGGGGTATGTCGGAACAGCCGCACTCATGGTGCAGTCGACGGTGTTTTCTTCACTGTTTGAATAGGCCTATTGCATCATTATGATGTATTATGATCATAAGAGCCTTTATATGACAACACTGTACAACACTTCCCAGACCCCAATAAGTAGCTACGACATGTCGATCAACCCGTTTTTCGATTTCATTTATTGCATCCATTCACTGTTTTCATATTGGTTTGATCCACAATGCATACTGACTATGGACATGTATAACATTCATGGCAAACCATTCGTCTGTTATTTGCCATAGGGGATCACACCACCCCCGTAGCCTCGTAGCCTTGTATGCGGCTAATGTCGAGTGTACTCAACTAAGCCTGCCCAAGCGGCCGGTGCCTGGTTCGAATCCCACCGCTGATAATGCTGGTGTACGACAGAAAACCCATTTCCTTCTTCGCCAAGATTATGGGGTTATTCCTGGAGATCGCGCTTCTCTCTACCTTGAATCTTGCCATTCTTGTGATATGACCGAAAGAGGCTAAGGCGTTCTACTTTAACTAAACTAATCCAAAATAATCATTTGGTAAATCATATGCCTGTTAAAGCAATATATTCTGTAATTTGTTGTAGTACCAACCTCTTCCCCATGTCAAATAAGTATATTCTAGAATTTAAATCCTGATAGCCCACGGGCTATCCGGAGAGAAGCAATTTAGTCACCGGAGCAGAAGTTGGTGGCCGGCTTTATATTCCTGCGCGCCTGTTCGCTGTTCGGTATTTTTTGTTTGATGTCGACCGCGGTTCGCTATCACTTCCGCGCGCGATATAAATAAACCGCGTAGTTTTATGTTGAAATTGTTGTTTTACAGACTCTCAGAGGTATAAAACATATATGAATCATAACTTTGAGATACTTTTATTCTTGATTCTAAAATGTAAAAGATCTAAGATGGCGCATGTAAGTATATTGCCTTACTGGAACTTAAACAGCGGGTTTTAGCTATATAAGGAATAACAAAACTAAACAGTTGACATGAATCAGTGCACATAGGATAAAACTACAGTGGTTTCCTACAGAGATTCTGAAATATATCTACATGGGTTGTGAATGGTTTTAGTCCAATCAGAGCTGCGAAATATAACGGTTTATAAGCCACACGAGACAAACATTTGCCAAATAGAAATCGCTAATTTTGCATTTCTCGCTTTGAAATTTATCGCACAAAGTGGCCAGCAAATAACTGGTTTATGTTAATTGGCGGCATGCCGGGCGGGTTGACGCCCGCCGGTTTTGTCTCGTAATCTCGCGCCGTAAACTGCTGGAAATTAGCTCGTTGGGGCTCCAGCGCACGTTCCTCGAAGCAACACATGTTTTCACCGTCGTTCACCACGGCGAGGCATTATGGCGACTGACAGTCTGTCGTGTATCACTCCGCCTAGTGAGCAGGCCGCGGATTTATAACTGGCGCTAAGGGGCACTGCCCCCCACCCCCCACTCCCCCTCCTCTCACCTCTAGTCGATCGACTCGGGTCATGGTGAGCTGTCAGGGCAAGGGACTGGGCGGCCTGCCTGCCTGCCTGCCTGCCTGCCTGTCGGCCCTTGCCTGTCTGTCCGCCTGTCCACCGCTGCCTGCCTCCCCAGCTGCCTGTCCGCCCTTGCCTGCCTCCCTGCCTGTTGGCCCTTGCCTGCCTGCCTGTCCGCCTTTGCCTGCCTCCCTGCCTGTCCGCCCTTGCCTGCCTCCCTGCCTGTCCGTCCTTGCCTGCCTCCCTGCCTGTCGGCCCTTGCCTGCCTCCCTGCCTGTCCGCCATTGCTTGCCTGCCTGTCCGCCCTTGCCTGCCTGCCTGTCCGCCCTTGCCTGCCTGCCTGCCTGTTGGCCCTTGCCTGCCTGCCTGTCCGCCCTTGCCTGCCTCCCTGCCTGTCGGCCCTTGCCTGCCTCCCTGCCTGTCCGCCCTTGCCTGCCTCCCTGCCTGTCGGTCCTTGCCTGCCTCCCTGCCTGTCGGTCCTTGCCTGCCTCCCTGCCTGTCGGCCCTTGCCTGCCTCCCTGCCTGTCCGCCCTTGCCTGCCTCCCTGCCTGTCCGCCCTTGCCTGCCTCCCTGCCTGTCCGCCCTTGCCTGCCTCCCTGCCTGTCCGCCCTTGCCTGCCTCCCTGCCTGTCGGCCCTTGCCTGCCTCCCTGCCTGTCGGCCCTTGCCTGCCTCCCTGCCTGTCCGCCCTTGCCTGCCTCCCTGCCTGTCGGCCCTTGCCTGCCTCCCTGCCTGTCGGCCCTTGCTTGCCTGCCTGTCCGCCCTTGCCTGCCTGCCTGTCCGCCCTTGCCTGCCTCCCTGCCTGTCGGCCCTTGCCTGCCTCCCTGCCTGTCGGCCCTTGCCTGCCTCCCTGCCTGTCGGCCCTTGCCTGCCTCCCTGCCTGTCCGCCCTTGCCTGCCTCCCTGCCTGTCCGCCCTTGCCTGCCTCCCTGCCTGTCCGCCCTTGCCTGCCTCCCTGCCTGTCGGCCCTTGCCTGCCTCCCTGCCTGTCCGCCCTTGCCTCCCTGCCTGTCCGCCCTTGCCTCCCTGCCTGTCCGCCCTTGCCTGCCTGCCTGTCCGCCCTTGCTTGCCTGCCTGTCCGCCCTTGCCTGCCTCCCTGCCTGTCCACCCTTGACTGCCTCCCTGCCTGTCGGCCCTTGCCTGCCTCCCTGCCTGTCCGCCCTTGCCTGCCTGCCTGCCTGTCCGCCCTTGCTTGCCTGCCTGTCCGCCCTTGCCTGCCTGCCTGTCCGCCCTTGCCTGCCTGCCTGTCCGCCCTTGCCTGCCTCCCTGCCTGTCCGCCCTTGCCTGCCTGCCTGTCCGCCCTTGCCTGCCTGCCTGTCCGCCCTTGCCTGCCTGCCTGTCCGCCCTTGCCTGCCTCCCTGTCCGCCATTGCTTGCCTGCCTGTCGGCCCTTGCCTGCCTGCCTGTCCGCCCTTGCCTGCCTGCCTGTCCGCCATTGCTTGCCTGCCTGTCCGCCCTTGCCTGCCTGCCTGTCGGCCCTTGTCTGCCTGCCTGTCCGCCCTGGCCTGCCTGTCCGCCATTGCCTGCATGCCTGGCCGCCCTTGCCTGCCTGCCTGTCCGCCCTTGCCTGCCTCCCTGTCCGCCCTTGCCTGGCTCCCTGCCTGTCGGCCCTTGCCTGCCTGCCTGTCGGCCCTTGCCTGCCTGCCTGTCCGCCCTGGCCTGCCTGTCCGCCCTTGCCTCCCCACCACGCTGGGTTTGGGCAATATTACAACAGACCAAGTGATATATCATCGCGACCTAGCGACAAACATCCAACAGCAGCAATGCAGCATGTTTATGTCTGTTTGGTAACTCCCAAGACCTTACGGAATCAAAACCCACCCCGCTCAACCCCCCGTGCTGACGATGAATATCAGTTTCGCACAAAAGAACTGATAATGTCTAACACATCTGGCTGCGTGGTTGTGTATCGCCAACGACGTTTCAACGGGTGCAGATCCCGGATGTGCGGTTACCACCCCAACTCGTCGGTGACGCCCCGGAGGTCACGTGGGTGACGCCCCGGAGGTCACGTGGGTGACGCCCCGGAGGTCACGTGGGTGACGCCCCGAGGTCACGTGGGTGACGACCGCCGGCCACGTGGGTAACGACCGCCGGCCACGTGGTGCCGTCGCTGTCCGGCGTGTCCCAGTGTGCTGCCCCTGAATACACTGGAGCGATGGGGCCAATCATACCTGTGTTAACGTCAACAGCTGACTGACGGCGCCATCATGGCTGTCTATAATTGCAGAAGGCTTTATCAATGTTGCCGCATATGAGGACGAGCTGTGGCATATAGCTGTGGCATATAGCTGTGGGATATAGCTGTGGGATGTAGCTGTGGCATATAGTTGTGGAATATAGCTGTGGCATATAGTTGTGGCATATAGCTGTGGCATATAGCTGTGGCATATAGCTGTGAAATATAGCTGTGGAATATAGCTGTGGAATAAAGCTGTGGAATATAGCTGTGGAATATAGCTGTGGCATATAGCTGTGGCATATAGCTGTGGCATATAGCTGTGGGATGTAGCTGCGGGATATAGATGTGGCATATAGCTGTGGCATATAGCTGTGAAATATAGCTGTGGCATATAGCTGTGGAATATAGCTGTGGCATATAGCTGTGGCATATAGCTGTGGGATGTAGCTGTGGGATATAGCTGTGGCATATAGCTGGGGCATATAGCTGTGGCATATAGCTGTGGCATATAGCTGTGGGATATAGCTGTGGGATATAGCTGTGGCATATAGCTGTGGCATGTAGCTGTGGCATATAGCTGTGGGATGTAGCTGTGGGATATACACAACCATGTAGAGGTGTGAGCAGGCAATGTATGGACATTGCTGTCACCGGGATGCCGTATCACCAAGAAAATGCTACCACTCAATTTTATTTATTGTCCACAACTGGACGTCTAGTTTGATATTTTGCCTTCAGATATATTTATTATATTCTTTGATATGACTGTAATATTTGCCTTACATGTATTTGCTAGTTATTTCAGTTATGCTTTGGCCTTTCATTCGTTGTCGTATGTCCATTAATTACCTACCATGACCTGCCTCAGCCACTGGGGCACCCACACAGTGGGAGGGATGTTGGACAGATAATCAGACCGGCCCCATTCTCCCTTTCAGTAGCGCCACCTACCGAGTCCTCCACACAACGCTCGATCCGTCACGCCCTCCGTGAGATTACGCATAGCAGATCCTTCACAAAAACATATTGCCCCATATTTAGTGCCAGCTAGAGCACCCCCCCTCCCCTCCTTCCACCCTCACACCCCCCCCCCCCTCCATCCTATCCCCCTCCCCCACTTTGGCCCTCATCCCGCAGCCTGAGTACCCGTGGGATGTGACAGGCGCCTAAGTAGAGAGCGGAAAGAGACAAAACCTTCCCTCTGACACGTACTTTTTGGCCGGTAATCAACTATCTGTTCACGCAAATCATCTGCCGCGCAGCACAAGGAGGAGGTAGCGCCTCTAGTGGCCATTCGTGGTGGCACCGTTTGGCATGGGGACTGGGCAAGTGCGGGGCCTCTAGTTATGTGCCATAAACAACGGTTATTGGGTGGTATTGCCACTGGCAAGGCACGACCCGACGCATGCGTTGCATCATGGGACGGCCGCCCGAGCGCCGTGCTATATGATCCTCGCATGTTGATGTACGACGCTTTATAACAGTGCCAACGAGGAAAATAGACCGAATCAACTTTCGATGTTCCACTTCCTAGCCGCCAGAGTGTGTAAGATGACGAGGAGATATATTACACTTCGGAGACACTCCCGAAGCTAACGCGATCGGTTACACTGTTGCTATTGGCAACGTCCGTTTTTTCTCTTACATGTTTTACCCTTTTCACTTCGAAAACACAGGTGGTCGCACTACGGGTTATATCGTGGCTGGCCAAAAAAACGAAACTGATTTGATTAATATCGACGTGCTTATTTTTGCATTAGATATAACAAAAGATTCTATGTGTTTCGGGTCCTCTGTCGCCGACGCATGGTAGCGCGGACAGGAACAAATTGCCTGGTCATTGTCAAACGATCTGAGATCTGGCAAAACTAGGATCGGGCGGCTGTGGCCCGCGGAACGCATTATGACGGCCTGGGGTGGGCTGGGCTGGGCTGGGCTGGGGGTCCACCGGGCGAGTCGGGGCTGGGCACGTACTGGGCCGTCACACAGGGAACCAGTCATCCACGAGAAGAGCATGTCAGTCTGGTTGTTCAACCACACAGCACACACACACCACAATGAACCGTCCCTGACGTCCCTCATATTGCGCGGAGGAGAGGCGCAGAAGGAGAGAATGGTGATGGTACGGGCAGTGGGAATGTCAATGGGGGGAGGCTGATGCATGGGGTGTGGAGAGAGTCTGTACCGGCTGTACCAGTGCAGATCTGCCTACACCGCAGTGGTGGCAGTGTGGGGAGAGAGTTGTGGGTGGGGGTGCATGACTGCTGTCATATGAAGAATTTTTTGGGGGACACATGGCAAAATGAGAAACGATAACCGTCTGTTGAACACAAAAGTTTGATTTATGTTTTGCACTATTTTATTTTGATCAACAGAAAGCTTTCACATGCTTTCACCATGGGACGGCTACTTGTCTCGCTGACCAGGGGTCATGATGTGCCACTGTGTGGGGGGTGGATGGGGGATGGGGGGGGGGTGGGGGGTTTGTAATGCGGAGAGATAGGATGACCTGTCCACATATATATCGATGGTCAGTGTCCTAATCCCCTAGTGTTATCTCATGCCCCAGAGCCAGTCTGTCTGAGCCACCCCCGTCACCGACTGGGGTATGGGGTGGGCCACGTGGTTGATGCCCCATCTCTAGGTTATTCACCTCTATATATTGATGTTTTTCCGGCTGAATTTTCTTTTTCTTTTTCTTGACCACTTTCCACTCTCACTGTCTCTCTATCTCTTTCCCTCGCTACGCCTGTTCATATACCATGTTTATATTTGTTCTCTATTCTTATATCTTCTCTATACATTTCGTTTTTCTTCTTATACATGGTTTGACTTACTACCCCCTTTGCTCCTCCTCTATATTCCTCTCTCAACGCTATCGTATGTTTTTGCCTCTGTTTTCTGTTTTCTACATACATTTATAGGTTTATGTATAGCATCTCTTAGTGAAACTTAGGCATGTATGTAAATCTAAATCCTATCTAAATGTGAGCTGTCCCTTACCTCCTAATCCTAGTCTATGTTTATGTGGTATATAGGTATCTATGTGCAAGAGGCGACCGCTCAGCTTAAACAGTATTTATGTGTCCAGTATTTCTTAACGGCGGACAAACGTTGTCGTAACATCATTATCGAAACGCCTGGGCCAAATCAGGTCAACAAGTGACTGTGTGTGGACGATCACGCGTGTTGTGAACGTTTCCTAACCATAGCGAATAAAGTACCATATATTCAGAAAGTTAATCACAAAATTCTCCGCAGTTAGTCTTGAAAAACACATTCACATGTATTGAATTATCCTTACGTACCCCGCACATCCCTGTTGCCATTCATAGACAAGCAATAATCCTTTAAACAGGTAGGTGCACACTACGGCCTAATGGGACCAGACCACCCGCTCAAGGGTGAACCAAATAATGGCCCCAAGTTACTGTACTTGGGGTTCGGTGGTTTCTACCCGCTCCGCTCCTCATTAAACCGTCACGTTTTTCTGCCTCGTGGGCGTTGCAATTAAACCCAGTCTTCATTTCTTTTTATTTATGCTGATAATTGTGGTTATTATGGTAGACCAAGCCTTTAACACGGAAGGCACTTCGTGACCTGGACCCTGTTATCGGCACCAGTGCCTGGGGATAAAACATGGCGATGACGCCAGGGCGACGGCCTCGTTCCGGGCAGGCATCTTTTGCCGGTCGGATGGTGTAGGTATTCCTCATCTACTCTAACCAGTTTACTCGGCGAGTTTTATATAGACTCATTAGAGGTTAATTATCGTTTCAATTAATAGTTTGTGTATCTGTGCGTTGGTCGATGGATAAATTGGGAGGAGCAAGGCAAGTTGTCCCATTCAGGCCCAGGGCCTCAATATGCCATGCCATTGCCAGCCACCCCGACACTCCGCCTCCGTCCAACAAGCAATGTCACCTTCAGGCCGCATGCCCGCTCTATACACCCGCCCTATACTCCAGCCGTCTGCACCAGGCCTGACGCAACTAAGGAACCTAAATCCGTTGACACGCTTGTGGCATGACCTTGAAGAGAAACAACGTGGTGACGGCGCTCAAAATAAGGTCACTGGGTATCACCGCTGTCTGCGCCCCTTTCACTCACACCCCTCCACGTGCCAGCCCTGCCCCGTCACCCCATTGTCCTGATTCTCCTGCAATCCGACTCCTCTTTCAACCCCTCAGTAAGTAGTACATGGGCTGTACATACACCTTCATCTCCATATATCTATCTTTATGTATATATAGGTCTCATTTCCCCGCCGCCGGAGTCACTCCATAAGAAGACATTTCTCTTGCTGCATCATCATATTCCTGAGCTGTAAATATAGCTCATCGGCCTCCAGATGATTCCAAGCACCTTAGTGTTCGCTCGTCTAAGCGTATAATACGGCTCCACTGGTCATGATGTGGCCAGCCTGCCTCCCCGGGCGCCAGACAGACAGGCAAGGAGATCGGTCCTCATGTCGGAGGGGGGGGGGGGGGTGCGAGGACCCTCAGGGGGGGGGGGGGTGAGCCTGGGGAGGGGCGTCTTCCCCATCCCCGGCCTCATCCGCCCGCAGTTCGCCTTCTCCTCGGCCGGGGGTCTGGTGTCCGCTAATGCGCGCAAACACCCCCCCCCCACCACCCACCTCGGTGTTCTAAAATAATGGACAAGTCTATAACCCAATCTGCTTTTATGGACGATTTATCATGATCTATGGTATAAAGCGACCTGGCCGTTTGTAGGTGAAGTCCATTAACATGGTGCTCCCGTTGGTCCTCCGCCCCAGACCAGGGGATCCGCGCCCAATGTCCTCACTGAATCCGATGGAGATCAGGAGCTGGCGTCCTGGCATCCCTGTCCTTTCCTGCCTGCCCTACCCCTCCACCTCCCCACCTCTTCCACCCGTGCTGTAGGAGGGTAGGGGGCGATGGAATCGTTACGAGTTCACATACCGTTGATCATGCCATGCGGAGACGCAGAACTCGCCTTCCGTCTTCTCCTGGATGCTGGGGCTGCCCCAGTTCTCTGACTCTAAACCTGATTTCTTGTCGTGAGCGATATATAACTTAGTTTTGCTTTTGCAGTCTGTAAAACTACCCTGGGAAAAAAAACTAAAATCGCATCTAAATTGTAGCTTTCCTCGCAGAGTACTTAAATTCGCCCTTTGCATACCGACGATTTTTGTGGGTTTTGTTGTTTTACTTTTATGGAACCCGGGGAGTAATCCCAGAACGATAATCAGAAAAGTAGAAAACGAAAGCTATGTTTTCTTTCTTCGCCGAAGACAATGCAGAGAGCGCCTTGGCTCGATTCGTCATTAGAAAGTACGTCCAAGAGTTACGGATGTTGCACGTGGGACTTCAGCGGGACAGATTGCAGTGAAGAACCCGCCCATCCAGACACACGTGTGTCGCGGGAGTGCAAGAGGAAAGCGAGACAGAAGGTTTGCGCGATGCATCATGAAAAAATATTCGACTGTTACTGTCTCAAAACAGAAGTAATGCCCCGTCTTGTGGGTTAATGACGGTTCCATAACCTACCGCTTGGGACTGTCAGCCTGCGCTGAAGATATATTGGCGTCGGGTTCACTGCTCCTTCCCAATCGCTTTATTGGTGATCCTTCAGTTTTGGTTCCCGCATGGTTCACTATGGATCTACGTGTGCGGCACTGTTGGTTCACGCATGATCCCTATTTGGTTTGCTATTGGTTCCCGCTTGCTTCACTATTGGTTCCCGCTTGCTTCAATGTTGGTTCCCGTTTGCTTAGCTATTGGTTCCCGTTTGCTTAGCTATTGGTTACCGCTTACTTCACTATTGGTTCCCGCTTGCTTAGCTATTGGTTCCCGCTTGTTTCACTAATGATTCCCGCTTACTGTCTTATTGGTTTTCGCTCGCTTCTCTGTTGGTCTCCGTCATAAGATGGACAGCACACATGCTGGAGCGCGCTGGTCGTGTTCTGCTTACTCTGGGAGACTGGCGGGAGGTCACGTGGGCCCACAGAGGGGCTCCCAATCAATGGACCTCCAAATCAGGTCGCCAACAGCCAGAGCAAAATCGAATTTCGGTCCCTGTTGGTTCCTGTCCACCTACGCTGAGCTTCTCCAATATCATCCTTGGCTAGCTTCTTACTGCCCAGACGGGAGGTCCCGCCCTAGTTTTCACCCGACCGCGGTGCTTGGTATAGCTACCAGTCTACTCCCCCCCCCCCTTCCTTTGACCCCCTTTCGCACATCCTTTGCCCCAGTCACCGATCTGTAGACAATGGTCCAATAGTGGTCATTGGATGCTGTGTCTGCTGGTGTGGGTGTCACCTGTACACCGACCAACACGTCAACGCCTGGCCGCGGGCTTCCCTGGTCCGTGGTCATCCGTCGTCAGCCCTCTCGCCTTCCCTCTACTTCTTTCCCTTCCTTTCTTCTTGTCTGTGTCCCTCTCTCTCTCTATCTTTGCCTTTTTCTGGGCCTCATCCTCCCTCTCGTTCTCCCTGTCTGTCGCTGTCTCTCCTTCTCTCTCCCCATGCCTTCTCTCTCCCCATGCCTTCTCTCTCCCCATGCCTTCTCTCTCCCCATGCCTTCTCTCTCCCCATGCCTTCTCTCTCCCCATGCCTTCTCTCTTTCTTTGCCTCTCTCTTTCTTTGCCTTTCTCTTTTTCGCTGTCATTCTATTCATGCATCTTTCCCTTTCTCCGAGAACACTCTTTGATTCTCTTTCCCGTGTTGCCCTGACCTGTCGCCCCCTAACCCAGACAGTTCTCTGCAAAGGCAATTGACCGTTAGAGAGATAAGATTCTATCGGACTCTGTCCCCGGTCCTCTGCCAGTGTCCAGGGTGGGGAGGGGGTTGGCAGATAATGCCTACCGGGTGACTTGGGCGGGGGGGGGGGAGGGGCTGGACAGACTAAGTTTGACGGAGGTGGGAGTGAGGTGGGGTCGGGGTGGGGTCGGGGTGGGACGGCAGTGTTGGCGATGGGGTCGGGGTGGTGTCGGGGTGGGATGGAGGTGGGGGTGGTGTCGGGGTGAGGTGGGGTGTGGATTGGAGTGGGCGTGTGGATGGGGGTGGGTTGGCGGTTTGGATGGGGTCGGGGTGGGGCGGCAGTGGGGTGGGGGTGGGCGGTGGGGTCGGGTGACTCGGGTCAATGGAGGGCGGTATTTGTCGCACACACTCTGAGAGTCTGAGAAGGTCATCTTGAAAGGCCAGATTTTGTTGCCGGGATAGCCTGATCAAGTCATTTGAGGAGGGCATCGGTCGATCACTAACAAAAAAAAGGAGAAAAAAAATGCCCTACCTCCGCCCCCCCCCCCCCGCCACCCACTCCCTCCTACACGCTACCATTAGCTTCATTGGTTTTTCACAACATATTTTAACCCCTCCTCCCCTCACCCCTCGCCATAGTTCTTCAATTCACCATTGGTTTCATCATCCCAACTCGCACCACTCCTTCCCCTCCACCACTTTCCCAAATGAACTAAATTCCGTCACCATTCTCATCCACTCCACCCCCCCCCCCCCTCCCCGTCGTCAAGCCTCTCCTCCCCGACCCCATCCGACTTACACGCCTACCCTTGTGACTACCACCGCTTGCCGTCCCCGCCATCCCTCCACCGACCCCATACTACCCTCCCCCCTCCCCGGCAGGCCACGGGACCCACCCCCTGGAGGTCGCGAGGCCAGCGGGGGTGTCCGGCTCGGGGTGACTGCCACAGACCCACGCCGCTCACCGCTGACACGGCCCCCCACCCTTAACCCCGAACATCAAACACAAAAAGTTTTATAGATTGAAGCAAACTGGTTTCCATTTGCTACTTCAAAAAGGAAAATTGCTTTCAAAGGTCTTCGGGGTAACCGGGGGAGAGCGGCTTATCGTCCTGCTGCCGCTGGTCTGGCCGGGGTGGCCGAGGCAATTGGCCGAGGTATTCCCAGGAGAGGGGTCCTGCCATTGCCGCCCCCCCCCTTACCTGTCCCTGATAGCCGCCTGTCAGCCTCACTGAGATGATACCGCGCGAGTCCCGTGGTCAGACCCTGGACCCGCCCTGAGTGGCAGCGGGGGGTGGGGGGGGGCAGTCAAGGGGGGATGGGCTGGGCTCGAGGGAGGGGGGCGGGTCCATGTCATAAATCGATCAGAGCCGTCATATCGCTTGGTGGGAGCAATACATGAGCTATACTGAAGCAATGGTTAGCGGCTAGCATGGACATCTGACTTGAGCGAGCCGTGTTCACAACTTCAGTGATTTATTGGACTGTTTCGATCTATACCAGCACATCATATGATTAGTTTGAGCCTATGTTTAAGCTGCAAGGGTTGTAGTCACATTTTAGTTAGGCCTTCGGGCTGATTAGCATTATAATCACAGGTGTGATAGTTATAACAATATTGTATTTGGAAAAAAACAAATCCACCATTAGGTAAATAAATCCATGGTGCTTGTTAAGTTGAAAGGGAGACACAAATGGTCCGATGAAGCTATAGAAGGAAGCGGCTGTCGAAGGTTACTCCTATAATACGGATTAACCCCGTTCCATGGTCGCAGCTTTACTGCACTGATCACCCACATTGTCTGCTCCATGTCCCGGTCCTAGTTTCCAGCGCTCGCTTCCTTCAGATTGTATTTTCCTATTTATCTTTTTTTTCCTGTATCGAGAGTGAAATTGAAAAGAAGAAAAGGAAAGATGTTTGGTATAAACGAGGGCGGCAGTGGTCCTAGTCTTCTTCAAAGCCGCCAGGACAACGTGGACATTGGCCAGATAATGCAGCTTGGTACTTCCGGTGGCAGCGATAGTGCGGAAGGAATTCCACACTTAGTCGTGCCCTACCTCCCCCCCCCCCCCTCCCCACGCCCCCCCCCCCCCGCGCCTCTCTGGTCACCCCTCTGTTGAATAGCCCTGAGCCCTGGCCTGGCAGCGGCCTGTCTGTGTGTGTGTCGTCTAGCGTCTCGCGCGGCCGCTATTGCGTCACCAGCAGCCTGAGGGTGGAAGGGTAAGAGGCTTGGCGGAGATGTCGGGGGGTGGGAGGAAGGGAGAAGGAAGGGGCGGGTGGGAGGGGGTGGGTTGGTAGGGTGGAGATTTGATAATTGGCGCCGGGTCTTGTCCGGCAGGGGCCAAAGAAAGCCTTTAGTCCCGCTTTATAGAATTTACCTGATTCGATTTGTGTCAATGGTCAATTACGGGGCAGACGTAGCCCCGGGCCAGGGGGGAGGGGGGAGGCAGGGACGGGGGTAGGGGCGGGGCGGTTGGCAAGTGATGCGCAGTGATCGTACGGGATGGTATGGTGGGGGGTCGCACATGGTTCCTACCACATAGGTTCAGACAGGACCACGTGGAGTTGGCAGAGAATAAGTAGCTATGTACGGGAGACCGAATGGCGGAAGGGAAGGGGGCGGAGGTGAGGGTCTGTGGGGGGGGGGGGGCTGCGGAAGGAAACGGGTGAGTAAATGGATGGGGGTCTTAACGATTGTTGTCATAACGACAGACGGACTCGAACATGAGGGGGGGGGGGGTCATGGGGATCGACTGAGTTACGTGGGAGCGGAGGAGGTGGGTAAAGTAGAAGAGGGTATGGGGTAGGGGCAGAAGCCTGATCGTTTTTTCTTTGACTGGTCAATCTTCATGTTGGATGATCGCCTCACCCATGCGAGATAACCCCCATGGCCCCCCTCCCTACACGCGCACACACTCGTCACCAAGGCATCCACACAACCAACTCTCACCCCCTCACTCCCCCAACCCCACCCCTCTGTGTGACCACCCTGCCCATTTTCCTTGAGCCACTTTCTTATGACCCAAACCAAAGGCTGTCACAGGAGGTGAGCGGCAACAGGGAACATTGTATGATGCAAGCTGGCCCCGAAGGTCATCCCTTTCCAGCTAATGCCTGTCTCATTGCTTTGCCGCAGTAAGCTGTGTCGATGGTTCCTCACGCCATAGACCTCTAGTTTAGTAAGTCTTCTTCATTTTTCATGGTCACTTGGCGATTATCAAGGTCTGGCAGAGGAAGTTATTCATTTCGTTTAAGGAAATCTAAATGACTTACAAACCCAGATTTACAAAATCAGTGCAATGCCATGTACAATGGTGTATATACAATAATATGTACCCTACATATATATGTACATTCTTGTATAAAATAAATATAAAGGTTCAGATTTGGGTACCATGTAGATGATTTTCTAACGGACTATAATTCTAGCGCTCACTTGGTTCTGTATCGTGTACCAGACTGTGTCTTACTAAAACATATACATAAATATAAAGGGAATTCATATGTTGTGTACCATGTTGATGTACTGGCGGGATGAAATTAATGCAATGTCTTACTGGAGGTCTCGTCCAACCCTGAGGTGAGACCTCACTGAAATCTCGCTGAGGTCTCGCTGAGGTCTCACTGAGATCTCATTGAGGTATCGCTGGGGTCTCACTGACGTCTCATTGAGGTCTCGCTGAGGTATTGTTGAGGTCTCACTGAGGTCTCGCTGAGGTCTCGCTGCACTGTTTATCACGGGAGCACACTGCCAGTCGGGGGACCCTTCGATTAGTCTGGCGTACCCCAATATCGCCCAATCACCGTGGTTTAATGGCAGTTTAGGCCTCACTAATGGCTTGGTTACTCGGGCCAGCGAGGCTGAATGACATTCCACGCGGAGTGCGCTGGCAGCGCCCCGCGCGGCGGATAAAATAACGACGAGCGAGATTATTCCGGGGTATGTTGAGGCATTTGTTGGCGTTACGGTGAGCGGCTCTACAGGCGAGGGGTAAAGGGGGCGGGAGGACACGCCGTGGCCACGCCCTGGCGACATCATGGTAATGTGGTGGCAAAGTGGGGCAACGTGGTGGCAACGTGGTGGCAACGTGGTGGTCACGTCGTGATCATGTTGTGTATGGGTGGGAGATTAAAGAGTAAGATTGCGACATAGCAAGGCAAAGAATTACGACGGCGAGAGACGTGAATGGCAAGGTGGTCAGGGAGGGGGGCGGGGGGGGGCGCAGGGACATCACGCTGGATGACCACGTGGCCCAGTACCCGGCATGGCGAACGAAGCCACACGGTCTTGTGCGCTGCATAAATGCGACCATTAAACCTTAAAGGAAGAAGACTTGCCGAGGCAGTGGAAACAGAAGGGTGGAGTGAGAGGGTGGGGTGGGGAGGGTGTTTTAATGGGTGTGCCCCCTGGTCTTAACACGTCTTATGTCGCGGTGCATTCTGGGAGCATGAGGACCCGGCCACCAGTCTCTCCCAGAGATTGTCCATTGCATGGATGATCAGCATGTAGGACGCATGCGTGCACAGCCAGGCCAGGCG
This sequence comes from Arenicola marina, assembly GCA_964019135.1. NCBI lineage: Eukaryota > Metazoa > Annelida > Polychaeta > Arenicolidae > Arenicola > Arenicola marina. Next base: position 7,458,046 of record OZ025258.1, read on the forward strand.
CCAGGCAATGGTCACTTGGGCACCTGTAACAACGTCCTTTGTACCACTCCTGAAGGAATTGGGGGCTTTTCTATCATTGGCATAATAAGGACAAGCTAATTTCTTATTCGTCCTTTGTACCACTCCTGAAGGATACAAACCCTGTAGGTTTAATACATGTGCCATGGGATGGTTGGCATGGTCGAGCCACGCAGTCAACGGGGGGTGGCATCACTGTTGACGTCACAGCTAAGTTATTCTGCATTCACTGATTGCACGCACTGAATATCGATATTATATGCCAAATTGGTGACTGATATTTAATAATTAAATTAAATTTGTGACATTTTTGTCCTTGTTGATGTGCATAAGCCTTTCCTGAGTTATTGAGCGACCCTAAATTTATCATGTTTATTTTTAAAATTCGTTTATTTCCTGATCCCGATGGTATCTTACTGACACCTGTTCCGGGTATTGTCAGTTGACTGATTGCGGTGTGACTGGGTACAGCTCCCTGTGGACAGCCTGTGATTGGTGGCCAGCTTCACGGCCTGTCACGGGCAATCCACGGTCGGTGTCCCCATCAAAGGCCTCAGATGTGACAGCGGCCAACTAGGTTAAGGTCATATTGCTAGGTCACTTTGATCAGAGTGTAAAGGACACGCCAAGGTCAAAATGATGGTGAAAGCGGTCAAGGCGGCATCATGGGACTTGTTATCCATCGATATCCCTGAGGAGACTTGTTACTGGTGACAGACACCAAGGCAAGGAAAAAAGGCGGTTGGTGGGGGTTGGGTGGGGGGGGGGGGCGTGGATGGAGGTGGGGAGGTTGGCAAGGGGAGCGGTTTGTCCGCGTCTCACTGTGGTAGGCGGGCGAGAGAGGGTGTGGGCGGGTGGTGGCACCCCCCCCCCCCCCTTAAGGGGTATCACATTGCGACACACGGCACTTGGGCTCACGACAGGAGCCGTACAAGGCTGGCTGGAAAGGAAAGGAGACTTTTTTTCATCCTGTTTTGAGGACATCTCGTAAAGAATGATTTGGACTATGTAAATTTACTCCCGCACCCACTTAATGTAATCCTGCACCCACTTAATGTACTCCTGCACCCACTTAACTTACTCCTGAACACACTTAATGTACTCTTGCACCCATTTAATTTACTCCTGCACCCACTGTGATGCGCATTAATAATTGTGTGTACATTTTTAAATATTATACATAGCCATGTCGATATTTATAAATTGTGTATAGATGGGGTTTTATAGATACAATTTATAGTAGCACGCCAGCTGGCTGCAGCGGGGTCATTCAGTCAGTGCGGGCGGTGCGTGGGTGGGGGTTGTGGAGGGTTGACCCCGACCGCCCTAGGGTGGATGAATGGATGGATAGACATTAGGTGAGGGGGTGGGGACGGTTTTTCTTATTCACATGTTATCCACGTGCCAGCTTCAATAACACTCCCACCCAAGTGGGGGGACCGATGGGTACAAGTGTTCACCCCATAATACGGCAACCTTCGAAATTGCATGGTGTTCGCGCATCGATCGAGCTGGATTTGTACCCGCCCGCCCCACGGGCCACCCCCATCGCCACCCGCCTCCCCTCCTCACAGCCCCCCCCCTCCCCCACCACGGCTCACCCCTATCAAGTCATCACGTGTTTCGTACTACTGTGGCTGTCCCTACAACACACGTCTTATTGTGGGTTTCTCTTATTTTGTCTCCCGAAACGTCTGTCTAGATCTTTCTGTCTGCTTTCAAACTCTGCTTCTACTTCTACTTCTGTCTGTTGCCCCTATCTATTGCTGTAGTTTCGCTTTTCCTCTTCTTGTCTACTTCGTTGTCATCCAATATATTCTTTGTAAACAGTTATTTCTCTCTGTATCTTACACTCTATCCGTTCCCTCCTCGTTCTTTCTCAATCACTTCTGTTTTGTCTTCCCTAATGCCTTCTGCTTTCTCTTTCCCAATCCCTTTCATGTGTTTGTCTTTTGCGATTCCTTCTCTTGTTTCCTCTTTCCTAATCCCTTTTCAACCCGTTTTTTTTTCACTCTCGCAATGGCTTATGGTTTCTCTTTCCCAAGCACTTATGATTTTCCTTTCTATTCCGTGCATGTTTACTATACAAATCACTTCTCGACGTTTCTATCTCTCAATCCTTTCTCTGCGTTTTCCCCCTCTTGTCTATTTATCTCACCCGTCTCTTTACTCCTTTATAGGGCGATTCTTGCTGTCTCTGCCAGCCGTAACTCATCTGGGAATGGCCCCCCTGTGAATGTGGGGTGGGATATGGGCTGCGTGGTCTGAAGACAGTGTCAAGTGTCAAGAGAAGGGTGTTGGGTTGGGGGTGGGCTGGCGGCTGGCTGCACTGCATGTTTGGTGTGGTGTGGGATATCGATTTGGGCGTGTGGGGTGGAAGGGAAGGAGGGTGAAGATTGTACGAGTATTGGGTGTGAGATATTGCGAGATATGTGGGGTGCAGGGCGTTTGGATTGCGGGATATGTGGGGTGCAGGGCGTTTGGATTGCGGGATATGTGGGGTGCAGGGCGTTTGGATTGCGGGATATGTGGGGTGCAGGGCGTTTGGATTGCGGGATATGTGGGGTGCAGGGCGTTTGGATTGCGGGATATGTGGGGTGCACTGCGTTTGGATTGCGGGATATGTGGGGTGCAGGGCGTTTGGATTGCGGGATATGTGGGGTGCAGGGCGTTTGGATTGCGGGATATGTGGGGTGCAGGGCGTTTGGATTGCGGGATATGTGGGGTGCAGGGCGTTTGGATTGCGGGATATGTGGGGTGCAGGGCGTTTGGATTGCGGGATATGTGGGGTGCAGGGCGTTTGGATTGCGGGATATGTGGGGTGCAGGGCGTTTGGATTGCGGGATATGTGGGGTGCAGGGCGTTTGGATTGCGGGATATGTGGGGTGCAGGGCGTTTGGATTGCGGGATATGTGGGGTGCAGGGCGTTTGGATTGCGGGATATGTGGGGTGCAGGGCGTTTGGATTGCGGGATATGTGGGGTGCAGGGCGTTTGGATTGCGGGATATGTGGGGTGCAGGGCGTTTGGATTGCGGGATATGTGGGGTGCAGGGCGTTTGGATTGCGGGATATGTGGGGTGCAGGGCGTTTGGATTGCGGGATATGTGGGGTGCAGGGCGTTTGGATTGCGGGATATGTGGGGTGCAGGGCGTTTGGATTGCGGGATATGTGGGGTGCAGGGCGTTTGGATTGCGGGATATGTGGGGTGCAGGGCGTTTGGATTGCGGGATATGTGGGGTGCAGGGCGTTTGGATTGCGGGATATGTGGGGTGCAGGGCGTTTGGATTGCGGGATATGTGGGGTGCAGGGCGTTTGGATTGCGGGATATGTGGGGTGCAGGGCGTTTGGATTGCGGGATATGTGGGGTGCAGGGCGTTTGGATTGCGGCCTTCGGTAAGACGACAGGATGGTAGTATACGACGAACGAGTAGGCAACCGAGCGAAGACTTACCCCCCCCCCCTCCCCAGTCTCTTCCTCCCCGTCCCTCAGTGTATCGTGCCACTCAGCCGGACGCCCCCCCCCCTCCCCCGTCACGCTCCCCCGCCCCCTCCCTCCACTCTCAGCCCCTTGTCTCACGACAGCAGGGTGACATTTATCGCGTGACCTTGACATTGAGGACGCACCGACACCCCCCGCGCAGGTGCCGGAGACTAGTGGGGGTGGGGGTGTAGATGAAGAGGGTAGGGGGGGGTGGAGCTGAGCAGCGTGGGAGGTGGAGCTGAGGAAGGTGGGGCGGGTTTATCCTGGCTGCCCGAGGAGCACAGGAGGAGCTAGACGAGCTAGGGGGGGGTGGGCGGGGGGGGGAGGGAGCGAAGGATAGGGAGTCTTCGGGTGGTGTGCTGGTATGGGTGACAATGATACTGCTAATGGAAGGGGTGAGGGGGTGACAGGGGAGGGGCTAAGCCGGAGTCTGTAGGGCGGGTGGGGGGTTGAGAGGTGGGGGGCGGGGTGAGGCGGAGTCTGCAGGGCGTGGGGTGGGGTGGTGTGAGAGTGGAAGGGCTTGAGGAGGGCAAACAATCCCCAAGGTGACATTGAAGCAGGACATACACGCAGGGGTATGGAATGGTGTGGGTACGAAGGAGGGTGGGCGAGGGGAGGGAGGAATGATGCTGGAGGCGGGCGCAGGGGTAGGTGCTGAGGAGGTGGGAGACAGATGGTCAGTTTTATTGGGCAATATCCCAGACTGTTGTCGACAAGGCTTGTGACCGTGTTAATCGAAGTACTCTCGTCCATCTAATCCGCGTAATCGGCGCTCGGCCAGCCCCGGCCTGTTTATAGCCCGGTGAGGCCATTGGCTGATAAGGTATTATGTGTACGAGCACCATGACTCACCCACCATAGTAACTTACACCTCTTCATGGTACTTAACACGGATGCATATCACAAATGGTTTGTTATTCTTTTGTTTTCAAACTAAAGCCAGGGGTTGTAGTGCTTGCTGCGCCCTATAGCGCCGATACATTGGCGATGTTGACAACCAACTCTTAACATGTTGTTGCCTGTTGTCGTGGGGAATAGGGATGTCACGGGAGGGGACACGGGAGGTTGTCTAACCCATACATTGTTATTGACATCAACACATGGTGGTGGCTATAAGATCACGTGATTATAGCCATTAGGCCACGTGGTGACAGCCATAAGGACACGTGGTGACAGCCATAAGGACACGTGGTGACAGCGATAAGAACACGTGGTAGCAGCCAACACTGCACCCATTCGTACCCTTTTCATAGCAGTCTCCATTTACATCTCCCCATGGTTACGTTCCGCTGATTAACAAAAAACACAAGGACACAATCTTCCGTTGTGGCTTATTAACCCATCACCCATTTATTGGCAGTCACCACTAAAATACAAACGCTACCATTTAGGGGCAGGCAACAGTAATGCTGCATCCATTTATTGGCAGTCACCACTAAAATACAAACGCTACCATTTAGGGGCAGGCACGACAACAGTAATGCTGCATCACAACGGTTACCCACGGCGAGGTCTGTCGTGGTCTGCTTGTACAGTGGGATATGGGATGACCATCATATGGGATGAACTAGCGCCGATGGTTTCAGCCGTGGGGGAATAATTGTCCCCTTATCCACGTGTGTTTTGGTGAAGACCACCATAATAGCTCGTAATGGGTATAAGTTTACCAAATAAACGCGCCAATAATCTCCCAATAGCGGCCATTAAGCATAGCACGCGCGCTCAGGGGCTTCGCTTGGCGCAAGTGCCCCCAGGCAAGCCCGCTTCTCTAGGGGCACAACGGTAACAATGTTAAAATCCAATCAATCTTTCTTGATGTCAGAAGATAGAACAAGGTATATAGAATACGTAAACACTATGATTGTTCGAGCACACATTATAATAAAAGTTACAGTCGATTCCCTACTAACGTCGAAGGATTTTAACATTGTTACCGTTGTGCCCCTAGAGAAGCGGGCTTGCCTGGGGGCACTTGTGGCAAGGGCTTTGCGTGATTGTCATAATTGCCAGGAAAACGGTGTTGACAGGCAAGGCGACAAACCTCAATCCTCAGCGAGCAAGACTTCATGCATTGGGATTCATTGTCTACTTTCTCCCCCTCCTCCCCCCACCACCGTCCTGCTAGGTGACTGAGCAAGAGACTGTCGTACCGAGAATACTATGTATGGCAAGTCGTATGGATCACTTTTGTTTAAATACCACTCGGTTTCTGACTGAAATATTTATGGCAATAGGTTCTGTGTGATAGAAACTCGATGAGACAGCCACTCAGGTTTTATCAACAGAAAACCTGCTTTTGTTGAATTATGATTGACATGGCTTGCCTTATATATAACTTACTTACCAATTACTATGTTTCTAAAATAAATTGGAAAGTAATCACTTCCGTTGAAGCCTAGAACAGGTAATACTATTAGTGTAGGTTGCCGAGTGCCATCCTGCGTTGGAATGTAATATGGATTATCGAACGGCAACTCTTACCATTATGCGACTGTTGGCTTGGGAATTCCCGGCTTGAGGCTGACGCTGGCCAAGTCCGCTGTAGACGTCTAAATATAGAGCTGACGAGGTGCATGAGAGGAAATGATGTCCCTGTTCAAATGCTTACGACGGTGCTATTTTAAGCATTGGTTTATTAGGAGTCTTTCTGATGTATTTTTTGCTAATTTATTCTTCCTCGCTGTGTGTTTAAGCTGTGGAGGCACTACAGGGGTATTCATAATTAAGCCTTTAATTACTGGCAACACCACGGGTCTGCATGTTAAAAATAAACCCTTTAATTTCTGGCACCGCCATGACTGCATATTTTGTAGCTTTGACGTCTGTCCATGGCCGGCAAATAGCTGCCCCAATAACTGGATTTTCTGGCGCTGTCATTATTGTCAGCTGGCTGCATGACACTGAAAGGTAGGTGTCATTCTTGACACTAAACACGCGCTGAGGACATCCAGAACTGTCCAATGATACTCTTCTCTTACGCTAAATAAGCCGACAAACAAAAGCCTCACTTTGGGGCCAGCGAATAAATGCTTAGCTGTATTTGTTCTCCAATTTCGGGGGTCGCCAGCAGGTTGGGTCGTAGTGCGGGGGGGCGGGTGCAGATGGCGCGGGGTCGGTGGCGATAGCGCATCAGGCCGGGCTGACGGGTGGCGCAGCATATCTTGACGGGGCAGTCTCACGGCAGACCGGGATAACGCTACGCAGTGGTAAGGACCTCCATTCCCCCGGGAAATCAGACACAAGAATCGTCTCCGCTAGATTAACGCTCTCTCGTCTTTCAGCCGCTCTCCCCTTTCTCTTATCTGGCAGCCCTCCTCGCCCCCCCAGCCTCCACAACCCTCACCACCTCGTTCTCTCTTCCTCTATCTCTTGCTCGCTGCGCCTGATTCTTCTCTTTCCATGACTCTCCCTCTGTCTGTGCCTTCCACTCTCACTCGTTTTATGTCGTTGTCTTTCCCTGCCTCTCCCTCTGTCTGTCTGCCACTCTCACTCTATCGTCGCTTGTCTTTCCCTGCCTCTTCCTCTGTCTCTGTCTGCCACTCTCACTCTCTCGTCGCTTGTCTTTCCCTGCCTCTCCCTCTGTCTCTGTCTGCCAATCTCACTCTATCGTCGCTTGGGTTTCCCTGCCTCTCATTTGTCTCTATCTTCCACTCTCGCTCTCTCGCTCTCTCAATGATGCCTTCATAACCGACGCTATCTTTTTGCTTTCAATCTGTCTCACTCGTTGGCGTCCTCTTCGATCTTCCCTTTGTGTGCAGCGTGTTTATATGTCAGGGGGGTCACACGCCATCGCTGGCTATTACCCGGCCCCCTCAGCGCTCTCAGCTCATCCTTCCCTTCTTCAACACCTTTAGCACCGCTTCATCCCACCTCTTACCCCGGCCCCTCTCCTGCCCCGCCCCACCCCCGCCACCTCCCGTCCCTCCGTCCTCACGGTTTGTCCTCTGACAGCCAACCCGGCACCTCTTCCCTCTTCCCACTTCCCACTTAGAGACCTCCACTCGCCACAGTCTTCAGCCAGCTAGCCCCCCATCCACCCACACACCCAGCCAGCCACCCACCCACCCATCCAGCCACCCATTCGGCCAGCTAGCCACCCACTCAGCCACCCACCCAGCCAGCCAGATTAGCCGGTGTGGCCACCGCCAGCCCCCGTAAGTAAGGCGACCTGATGCGTCCGGGCGGCTGCAGATGGGCGGCATTAAGTCATATGCACGGGACAATCCTTCAGGGTGGAGAGGGCAAGTGGCACTCCAGCCGGCCGCCAGGGGGAAGGGCCCTGCTTGCTCTTCCCATTCCGCGCCGTCAGGGCAAAGGTGCGGCCTCCACAAATGGTCTGTGGCGACAGCTAGAGAACTGGGGGAGGTCAGGGTAGTGGTTGTGGCGGCGGGGGTGAGGGGGTGGGGGCGAGAGGGGCCGAGGGGGCGGGGGCATAAGACACCATCAGGACGGGATGTACGATTGTGTGATTGTGTATGTGGGAAAATTATTTACAGATTTGCAGGTAAATATGGCTTTATGTATATATGTGTATATATTATATAATTAATTATATATATATTGTTCCATTGGGATGCCATCCTTCCACTGCGCACTTGACATATCTTCTCATTATTTGTGCCCAAACAAACTTTGTAGTCCCGGCCCGAGTTAGCCTGCATGCGCAAAAACCGCTTTTTACTACAGTGTACTTTGCTTTTTGGTCCGACCGTTCGCACAATTTATCTTTGCAAAAGAGCGGCCTAGTTTGTGTGAGTCGTATATATTATTTCGTATTGTTTGATTCCGCATGGCAACACACATGCATAACGCAACACTGTGTCTATATGATGGTCGATCTCTTCATTTCTATTTGCCAAATTCAGGCCACATCATATATTTATACCGGAATTGTGTTCGGCCTAGAAGACCACTCCCTGTGAAGTACAGCCACGGGAGCTACCCTTACCCCCATCCCTCCCACGTCCGCCGCCTCTCCTTCACCCCCTCTATCCCACTAACCCCGACCCATCCTCTGTCTCAGTGCAACGGAGGTGTCTATGGTGCGTCTCGTCCGCCTTGGTCTGACCCTCCTTATACTCTCTCGACATCTCACATACACACCCTCCAGCATATCTAATATGCGGGCGAGGCGGCAAGGACGGGGTAGGGAGTGGGTGGGTGGGTGGGTAGGTTTGTATGCTGGGGGATTGCTCTCCACCACCGCACAGAGCCCGGAGCCCGGGGCCGGGGGCTCCGGGGGCCCCGGGGGCTAGGGTTGGTCAAGTGTGGATCCTTCTGGAGGGAGCAAGGTGGTGGGGCTAGAGGGTGATGTGGAGCACTATGGCTCTGGAAAAGATGCCTGGACTCCGACACCGACCCTGTCCACGGGGACAGCTAACATGCGGCCGTGGAAACAAGTTGCTGGTGACGACTGTAGGACCGTTCTTTCCCGTAGCTTATCTTGGTTTTCACCTAAGGGCATCAAACTCTTGGAGATTCAGCCATGCAAGCTAGCCTTTCATTGCCCTATGATTGGTTGTCATTCTTCATTGCCCTATGATTGGTTGTCATTCTTCATTGCCAGTTTCTTGGTTGTCACTTTTCATTGTCCTATTCTTGGTTTTCATTCTTCATTAGTCTATTCTTGGTTGTCATTATCCGTTGGTCTATTCGGTAAATTCTTCATCCATTCCATTCGTTGGTATTTTTCATCATTTATTTCGCTTTTCCGGCCATTTTAAATATTTTGCGGAACCCAAAAAAACAAAACAAGAACAATGATATTGTTCGCTCTGGTGCCGGTCTTGTGGTCTGCCATAATGTCTTATTGACCACTCCCACCCTGCCCTCCTAACGACTCGTTCGGTCCCCTACCTACCATGTATGAAAGACTTTAGTGTGTCATGTTTCGCATCTTCGTCTGTCTGTTTGGAAGGCATGGTAAAAAAATAAAACTGGTTTCCTTTCCATTATTTTACCTAACACCGTCTGCTACAGTTCCTTGCCGGGCCATTATGCCCCAGCCTATGGCCCCAGCCTATGGCCCCAGCCTTATGATGCGGATCCAGTTCCCTCCCAGATTTCATAGACCATTGGCTGGGTGAGGCCTCGTAAAGCGACGGACTTAGCGACCATGACCGGCCATCCGCTAGTCTAGACTAGGTCAGGGTTTGGGCGGCCCGTAATGTCCCATCCACGTGGGCCCACCAATATATGTCTGCTGAAATAGTGTCCTCTATTTAACATCAGTCATGTAGATCATTATTATTTCCCTTCCATCTCAGCTGAATATGTCGTATCCGCTGTTGACCTTTGTCTCGCACTGTGCTGGTTGTTTTTACTTTGTCTGGTTCTGGATGTTGATTAGTTTATCTCGTTCGTTTCTTCTTCTGCTTGGGTTAATCATCCATCTCTGTTTCTCCATTCCTTGGTGTCGATCTTCTTTCGCCATTTATAACCAAGGGGGCGCCTCGCTAGCGCAGTCGGTAGGCTGGCTGTGTGGCAGAACGACATGTCATTGACATGTATCATTGTCCCTCGAGGTGGCTTGGCCCAATGCAGTCTTAATTTACTTGCACACAGGTGGTTTAAACCCCAATAAATCATTTGGTTGTGTTAATCGAGATATATAGTAGTAATATTTCATTAGTGTTGATAATCCCGACCGCCTCTCCATATATATCTTACACATATATATCGTTTTTTTTTCTTTCAACATAATTTGGTGATTTGGTGATTTCATTTCTTTTCCACTCACCGGAGAATATTTTGACCCACTCTGGATCACCTTCCGTCTTCACTCGTCGGACGCCATGACAACCTCACTGGTTCCCGTCCAAATGTTTCTCGCTTCGATCCCCAAAACTGTTTTTAACATATGGCCGCCGGGTGGCGCGGCGATCGCCAGGGCCATTTGGCCTGCACGCTGGAGCAATTACGAATTTCCCGATCTCCGGTTCGTCTAAATATTTGCCCGACGGGCGCCGCGGGGAAATCCCAGAGGTCAGGGCGGACTACGGGTCGGTGACTCGAGGAAGTAACTCGAGAGTTGTGTCCGTCGAGGGTCCTGAAGAACACTACAGCCTGGGGTGGAACGGGAAGGCCCACCCTGGAGGCTTGGCCGAGATGGGTGGTGGGGCGGGGGGGTCTTCCCCTCCACACGCCCACCCCGGGGGTTGGGGACTGAGATATAGGGTTAGGGGATAGAGGCTAAGGGCTAAGGGCTAGGGGCTAGGGGCTGGGGCTAGGACTAAGAGCATGGGCCGCGGACACTGGGGAGGAGTGGGAGGAGGGGGGGGGGGGGGCTGGGGGCTCTGGGTGAAAATCGGATGAGATCGGGTAGTGGTGGTATATACTCGCACCGCCCCTCCTCCCCCCCCCCCCCCCTCTCGTTCGCGGGGTTTGCCTTGGCTTTGGGGAGGAAGTAGTGTCATCATGCGGAAATATAGTAGCGAGGGCGAAAGGGCGGCCGGAGGGTGTGTCGAGCTATGGGGGGAGGAGGGGTATTGCTTAGTAAGGGGGCATCTTAATGGCTTTGGGGGGTGGGTAGGTAGGTATGTAAGGGCTGTGAGATGAGATGGGTGCCAGAGATATGATATGTAGCGGTTAGTCATGCACATGATGCAATGCGGACAGTCGCAGGAAATCAAGAATAAGAGACTATCGGGACGGCCTAGGAGGAGGAGGCGGGGAGGCGGGGAGCGGGAGGGGGGAGGGGGGGATTAGTGGTGACACGGGTTGGCTCGGGAGTGCGGGGAGGTCGGTCACAATTGACCTACTGCTCCCCCCCATCTACCTCCCCCAGAGAATCGAAGTCTTCATTCTGTGTGGCAACCCGACTTATTGTTGGGGCATGTGCCAAGCGACCCGCTTGTGGTGGGGGACCCCGGTGGCGAGTGAAGGTAGGGGTGGGGGCAAGGTGTCCAATCGCTGTGTGGGCATTGCTTCTTGTGTTCTGCCCCAGAGCTCTAATGTTTGCATTCCCAGCGCGGCGCTCTGTACCGAATGCACAGCGCCACGTTTTTATGCCTGGTTCCCGACTATCACACTCTACTTAGCGCCCCCTCTCGGCTCTCTTTGGAAGTTGACCTATGCCCGGTGGTGGGCTATACCATGTGCTAGCTATCGCTGTCCTCATTGTACCACGTAATGCAATATTATCATCAGCGCCATCTTATCTTGCGCCACTGAATTTTTACATCGGAGTCCCTTACTACCTTTATCAATCCAGCAACCACGCTCCCCGTACGGTGGCGTTACGCATTCTACACTAAAACGTTAGCGTGATAATATCCCCCTGGCGGGAGATTGTCCAAGGATTTATTCCGCCATCTTAATTGTTTATAGTGTTATTGTAAATAGCTTAGGCCTCGTAATAGATGACTCGACCTCTTGAAATGAAGTCATGCGTGAGCTATTTGAATCAAAGGACGATCTGTCCCATTTATATAGTTAATTCAGTTTTATCCATTATTCATGACCGAAGCTCAGTTGGTTAGAGCGCTCTCCTCGAGTGCTCTGGCCACCTGAGAGCCTAACGGCACGTGGATCGATGGTTCCAGCCCCGCTGTGGCCATGTCTGTGTGGTCACAGGATAAAGATCCCATGTCCTTCTTCGCAATGAGTAGGGAGTTACCCCCCGGGGACATGGCTCCGCTCTCCCTTCCTTCTCCCATGGACGCGATGTGACAAAAAGAGGTTAAAGCGTCCTGAATATACAACCAACCATGAATGAAGCATCTGCGAAAGGGTTTGTTTGTTATTAACGCCCAGCTCATTACCTGGGCTTGGATTGAGAGGAATATTAGGCCATATTAGCGGCGACCCGAGAACCTCATCTGTTGCTGGACTAATGCGTGTGTCCACGTCAATGTTGATCCAGAGACAGAGAATGAGATTTCCACCTGCTGCCCCGCCTTCCACCCCTGGATGGGGACCCACTCCAGACCGCACTCGGACGCCAGAAAAACTCACTTCCGCTCGCTCTCCGAATCTCAAATACTTGCTTTGACTCCTGGCCGCTGCGTGGCGCTGTGATCGCCCCCCCCCCCCCTCCCCCCTCCTCTCCCCTCTTTCCACAGCGCCTCCTACTACAGTCATCCCCTGTGTCAAGCGATAACGCACGCTGCTACTGACACTGGTAAATCCATAAAGAAATAGTTCATACCTATTTTTTGTTACCTGTTATCTAAATTTTTTCGTTTTCTAACGCCCGATGGGAGCTGACGAAAGTCGATCTACGCCGCCATATCTATATAATCATGGGCCTCGGGAGACCACCCTCTGAGCTCTGAGCTGAACGCTATGGTAAAGATGTCTTTGTGGGGGGTGGGAGGAGGGGCGTAATTATTTCACTTAATGCACCTACATGCCGCACTTGTTTCTGTCGCCCAAGCCGCGCGGAGCATTGTCACGTCTCCACAGCCTTTGTCTCCTTCCCCAGCGGTCCCCGAGAATCGATTTCTGACCCAGATACTTTCTTGGCACTGGCCCTAGCACTGACACTGGCACTGGGATGATGTGCTATCTGCACGCACTTCGACCCGTCCACCCGAATCATTCTCTCGTGGCACTGCCTGGTGTATTGTCACAGGGTACTGCCGGACAGCACTGGGGCGCCGCCTGGTGCATTGTCACAGGGTACTGCCGGACAGCACTGGGGCACCGCCTGGTGTATTGTCACAGGGTACTGCCGGACAGCACTGGGGCATTGCCTGGTGTATTGTCACAGGGTACTGCCGGACAGCACTGGGGCACTGCCTGGTCAGTGTATTGTCACAGGGTACTGCCGGACAGCACTGGGGCACCGCCTGGTGTATTGTCACAGGGTACTGCCGGACAGCACTGGGGCACCGCCTGGTCAGTGTATTGTCACAGGGTACTGCCGGACAGCACTGGGGCACTGCCTGGTGTATTGTCACAGGGTACTGCCGGACAGCACTGGGGCACCGCCTGGTCAGTGTATTGTCACAGGGTACTGCCGGACAGCACTGGGGCACTGCCTGGTGTATTGTCACAGGGTACTGCCGGACAGCACTGGGGCACCGCCTGGTCAGTGTATTGTCACAGGGTACTGCCGGACAGCACTGGGGCACTGCCTGGTGTATTGTCACAGGGTACTGCCGGACAGCACTGGGGCACCGCCTGGTCAGTGTATTGTCACAGGGTACTGCCGGACAGCACTGGGGCACCGCCTGGTGTATTGTCACAGGGTACTGCCGGACAGCACTGGGGCACCGCCTGGTCAGTGTATTGTCACAGGGTACTGCCGGACAGCACTGGGGCACCGCCTGGTGCATTGTCACAGGGTACTGCCGGACAGCACTGGGGCACTGCCTGGTCAGTGTATTGTCACAGGGTACTGCCGGACAGCACTGGGGCACCGTCTGGTGTATTGTCACAGGGTACTGCCGGACAGCACTGGGGCACTGCCTGGTGTATTGTCACAGGGTACTGCCGGACAGCACTGGGGCACTGCCTGGTGTATTGTCACAGGGTACTGCCGGACAGCACTGGGGTACTGCCGGACAGCACTGGGGCACCGCCTGGTGTATTGTCACAGGGTACTGGCGGACAGCACTGGGGCACTGCCTGGTGTATTGTCACAGGGTACTGCAGGACAGCACTGGGGGCTACGCCTACCTCCAATCACTGCTGTAATAATTAACGTCAACACGTTACATTACTTGAACGCAACCCTTAAGGACAGTCAACACAGATCGGCAAATACTCTCTGCCCTCGAGACACTCCGCACGGCAGTTTTATATCTCTGATGTTGGTTACCTGGTTACATCCGCAATAGCTCTGCACTCTCGGCCACCCGGGCGGCGCTGCGCAAATTTCCAGGAGAAATGCGCCGCGCACTTCTACAAATCAAGGCCGGGGACCCAACTTATGCCTGCTAACACAACGTGACTTTACTAATTAGATCAGATTCGTTATTGCTGTATCTTATTTTTTGTAAATTATTATTTTGCCAGAACGTATAACGGGTTTGAGGCTTTTTCAAAATTCTTACAATTTGCCTCCGTCCCATAGCCGTGGTATGAACTGAAGAACAGATTTGCTCGTCTTTCACTATTCCGTCCATAGCTTCAAGTCATGGCATTATCGCTCAGTTGCAGAAGCATTCACAGTTACCTCTGGAAAATGATGAATCGTTAAATGTTGCAGCCGTTTTCTCCCTGGTTGAGAAATATTTACGATTGTAGCTTCACACACCAATTATGAATTTAGTAAAGTTTTTCTTAAAAAAAAATGATACGCCATACCTTTTATTTCATAGATTTATAATTTTATCCTTTCCCATTATCTATCGTAGATCAAAAAAAAAGATATTATTACAAGGCGTATGCATTCACTGCAGTAGTACCAGTCAGGGTAGTATAATTTATGGCAGTATAATTAATTACTTATCATAATTAGTAGACCTATAATAATAACCATAATATTAATCGCCATATTGGTAATAATGCATCTTCCCACCCTCTTGAAGGTGCACCAACATCAATAAACCGTAAATGAGATCACATGACGCAGTGCACAATCTGAGGAAGGCAATCAACATCACGAGATTAATTAATTGTACGCCGAGAGAGACACGGAGGCTTGGGGTGGTCCCCACGAGTGGCCCCAGGATACCGTGTTATGTAACCTGGGCCTCCGCCCCTGTGGGTGTTACTGCCACCATAGGCCGCGGTCTCGGGGAAACCCACCATAGCATGGCGTGAGACCGATCGTCTGTAATACGCCTTCCACCATTACATGTAGATATGTGGTGATCAATAAATACATCATTAATGGTGGCTTTGTTGACGCCGTGCGTGGGCCATGTCAACATGGTGGCATTACTAACGGCCTGACGACACAAAGAAGGTGGATATTTCTGCTGACGAGAGAGAGATACCAACATAGTTAGATACGTGAATGAGAACAATCAATCCGTATTTCTTTAGGGCGCATAATTCATCAGGTGGTCGCTTATCGTCTCCAGCATGCTCTGCGAACCACTTCATCCATATTGTTACCTGAGCCTATGCCCCAGCTCAGTTGGGAAGCGGCCTAAACTGCAGGTCAGCAGGTCGTGGGTTCGCACCCTAAGACCTTGATCTCGGGAATACCTCACCTAACATGGCCCACGACGGTTTAAGGCCCCACATTGGCTCCTATGTGCACAATAGTGGAACGCCACACCAATATGTTATTTTAGTGGTCAGGATGGTCACCCTCACTGCGCTCTCACTGCTTGCACTTGCAAACCACATTGATGTTTTACGCTTACTTAATACCCAGATCGTGTTCTCCTGCCTTCTGTGGAGATGGTTATGGGTTGGCATGGTCACGCCGGCTGGACCAAGATGGCGACGGATCACGTGACCCAGCCAGGTGATCGAGCGACCCTGTTGTCATCCGGGTATTGCGGGGGTCAACCCTTAAATGGCGACCTACATCCTTTGTACAGACCGCTGTCTGGACTTTTAACTACCGCCACCCGCCACCCATTTCCCTCTCATCCGCCGACACCCCACCCCCTGCGCCAACTTCTCGCCCTCTGTCTCATCTAGCCCCCCCACCCCCCCGCCACACTTCCTCCCTCCCTGCTTGGACTGCCACCGGCCGCCGCTGGTTTAGTTGTCCCTCTAGAGACGTTTGAGTTTAAGGCCCAGATCCCCAGCGGTCAGTCCCATGCCGAAGACTGTCCAGTCGCCAGACGGACATATAACGGAGGGGGGGGGGGAGGGGCTGGTTTATACCAGGAGTGGGGAGATACAGGGAAAGGGGAGAAGGGGCGGGGGCGGGGGGGGGGGGTCCCGAGGATGGGTAACTGTGGGTTTTAATCACCAACAAGAGGTAGATATGAGGAGGGTGTGTGGAGGTGGCAGAGGTAGGGGGGAGGGGGGGGGGGGTGTGGAGGTGGCAGAGGTAGGGGGGAGGGGGATGCAATAAGGTCACTGTTTTGGTGTATGGGGAGGGGAGGGAAGGGGAGGCGAGGCGGCCTGTTTAACGGGCGGCGGGAGGGGGGTGGGTCGCCGTGGACGGAGATGGGAGGCGGGAGGGGCAGGTGAACTTGAACCGACAGGGACCACGTGATTTGTTGACCATCCAATCAAAACCCCTGGGACTTGCTCCCCTTTCGGAGATGGCTTTGTGACTGGGATGGCTATGCTGGGAGGGGAGGGGGGGGGGAGGGGGCGGAGCGATGACAAAGGTTCATCGCCCCCCTTCCTCCTCCGACCCCCGAGATTGCGTGTCCTGGTGGCCAGCTTCAATCAGGACAGACAATACATACGAATCCATATTCCAACCCCCACCCCCAACCCCTGCCCCAACCCCAACCCCAACCCCAACCCCAACCCCAACCCCAACCCCAACCCCAACCCCAACCCCAACCCCAACCCCAACCCCAACCCCAACCCCAACCCCAACCCAAACCCAAACCCAAACCCACGAATACCCACCTCCTCGAGTTAAGACCTGGCGATCGCCGTAGCTTTTTATCCTATGACTTGAAACCTCCCCGGCACGGGGAGACGGGTTTTAGATGCCACCGCATATGCAGGTGCGAACCCACGACCTGCGGATCTGCCTGCTTATCAATTAAGCTACAGTGAAACCCCGCTATTAAGACCACTTACGAGACTGAGCAAAAGTGGTCTCAATAGCGGGGTGGTCTCATTAGCGAAACTTGTCCAATAACAACAGTTAGTGTTATTATCGATGGGATTATGGGATTATCTCGCGCCAACAATGAGGCGGTCAGGTGCAGTGAGGGGGGGGGGCTGATTTCTCCTGTATCATAGGTCCTGATATCGGGAAGTTCATAGCTCTCGCCTTTTGAAACCATTCCCACATGGCGTTGTCTATAGCATCAAAATTCGATCCTATTTTCATTCGTTTCCTATCGTTTGATTCACTTGATTCTAAAGCCTCGACGTATTCATCTTTTCTCTTGATGATATGTTGCACCTGTGTTTTTCCAATTGAAAAGAACAGCTGTCGCTGACTTTTGTCTGACGACATTTCTATCAGGGATACCTTTTCTGCCTGCGATAATTCCTTTCGCGGTCGTTTACGAGGATTACCTGCGATATGAACACTAAGGAACACACTGCATATATGAGAACCTTCAAAATTTCACATCCTTTTATACACATTTTCTGGTATTGAACTGTTAACACCTTCAGAATCAATTAGAATCAAGCCAGGTATAAATCACTGAACCCGAACGGCTTGGCTTCATATGGTGCCTAGCGACGTCCACGGGGACAGATCGACCTGTCGTCTTCAAAGTACAGTATTATATCTAATCGGGACATCATGTAGAACATGTCCGGACAAAATCAGTCGAGATGAGTATATAGTTATGAACCACCATCGCCGTAAAACACCGAAAGTATGCCTGATCAACATTAATCTTGACAGCGATGTACAATAATCTATAGGCCTTCGTTTATGCCAGGGATCGTTCGCCTTAACGGTTATGTTTCGCTTGAAATGTTACTCTTTTGTTGCTGAGATGGCAATCGTTTGTAGAAAGTTTGCAGAAAGGAATCAACCGCCGTGGAAGTAACTTTGCTTGTAGCCGTCGGGATGAAGGGGGTGACTTACGGAATTTCTACAGAAACGGTGTGCCATTAGAAGGTGGTTACCAATGTGAGATGTCAGAGGGCTCTCGTCAATGACGAATCGACTGTGTTTGTGCCGAGAAGTTTAATTGAAATGAACAAGTTTGAGATTCATCGAATATTTGCTTGTGCGGACAACTTCAATAGAAATGAGCACCTATGGGAGTTATAGAAGAAAGCGTGGTTGGTGTGGGGAGGAGGTTAGGGGGCGATTGGCGTAGGAGGGGGGGGGGGCGATGGGCGCTGATGAGGAGCGATGAGAGTGGTCAGACCACGGTGGTCGGTCGATGGGGTGAGGGTGGGGTGAGAGGGCCATGGTTGTCTCCCTCTATCCGTGACCTTGGCGGTGTATAGCCCGACGGTCGTAGAGGTCAGATGGCGTCGGCCATCTAGGAATTGGTCGCACCCACCGCGGGGTGAATGGGGCCGGGAAGGGGGAGGGGGTGGTGGAGGTGGGGGACGGGCGGGTATGATGGGGTTGGGGGGCGGGTCTGATATGTGTGGGGTGGACGGTGGGTGGGCAAGGGCAACGGGTGGTGGAGTACGATGGAATGAGTGGGTCATTGGATGAGTATTAGGGGTGGGGGGGGGGGGTGGCGCTGGGATGTTATCAAAGAGTTCGTGCAAAGATAGAGCAGAAAGCTACTGAGGTGTCTTGGAGAGTCGGGGTACAGAACGGTGGGGAGGGCCAGGGGGATGGGGGGATAGGCGTTTGTTATACGGTCGTTTGACGGTTGCCAAGGAGATAGGATAAGAGCAGGGGTGTTGATGTAGGAGGGTCAAGGGGAGGTGGGGTGGGGGGGCGGAGGGGTAGATGATGGAGTGGGGGTGGAAGTGAAGGCTGAGGAAGTCAATTTGATGAAGCGGAAATGGGTCTGAGTTATTGTTCCGTGCCGGGCGGTGAGGAAGGCCCCTCGTGGGCTGCAGGCTGCGGGAATCGAAGGAAGCGGTGGGTGGCGCGCTTGGTAGGGTGGGGGCTCGGGGGGGGGGGCACTAGGGGGGGGGGAGGGGGGCGGCGAGGAAGCGGGAGACTTCAGGGCGAGAGGACGTCACACCTGACACGGTCTACATATGGTTGTAGGTCTGTTGAAATACGGTGCGGGAGCGTGGGTGCGAAGTTGCGGGAGGCGGGGGGGCGGAGGTGGGGGAGGGGAACGGGGGGGCTGGAGGGGGTGAGGGGTCTTACCCAGCTAAGGGTGACAGAACGTTGTG
>OZ025258.1:7477563-7525956 GCA_964019135.1 Arenicola marina
GCCAGGTAACCGACCCCGCCCATGGCCAGGGGGACATCCCGGCCAGCGACAGCCACACATACCGAGCAGAGAGGCGGGGAGGCCTGCCGCATGCTGTGCTGAACCTGGGCAAACCCTGGCCGTGTCGCCCCGTCCTGTCCGCTTGACCTCAGCTGGGGCTGGAATATAATCACCAACCGCAATAGGCTTTAGAGGGGAAGATCACCGTCCAAAGCTGGTCGCTTCAATTACCGCAAATTGGCCGCCCAACTGGACGACTGTTCGACCCGCTTTAATTAGCGATTGTCCGCACTTTACTCGGGGGTCTTAACAGCGGTGATTATTCAGCGGTTGACCCGCCCCGCTGTACCTGACCACCGGAAGCTGGTTAATACAGAATCGTCCGTTCCCGGCGTTAGTTAGTGTGGTGGGTGGGTCGGGGTGTGGGGTCAGGCTCGACCGTATCACTCACTCGCCCCTTTGCGCCTCTGATTACAACTTAAGCGGTAATTAAGGTAATTAATTAAGCTGTGTGAAGCCTGTTTACTCGCGGCTGTAGCGTAGAAGGCATGCAGTCACGTGAGTTGACTGCCGTCTGGTAGAGTTTTCGACTTTCTACAGGGAATTCTGGGCATTGATTTTATTTGTAATGGCATCGATCTTACTCACTATTATCCCAGTCTGTCGACTTTATCCGTGATACGATAACGAATATAAAACTGATGTGCATGCGTCGTCTCTTGAGGGATAAAACTGATGTAATAATAATTATCTCTGACGTCATATCAACCGTCATCGTTAATTAATTGTAGGTACTGATCCGCTCACTCAACCCGTTAGAACTAAGACTAATCCGCTCACTCAACCCGTTAGAACTAAGACTGATCCGCTCACTCAACCCGTTAGAACTAAGACTGATTCGCTCACTCAACCCGTTAGAACTAAGACTGATCCGCTCACTCAACCCGTTAGAACTAAGACTGATCCGCTCACTCAACCCGTTAGAACTAAGACTGATCCGCTCACTCAACCCGTTAGAACTAAGACCGATCCGCTCACTCAACCCGTTAGAACTAAGACTGATCCGCTCACTCAACCCGTTGGAACTAAGACTGATCCGCTCACTCAACCCGTTAGAACTAAGACTAATCCGCTCACTCAACCCGTTAGAACTAAGACTGATCCGCTCACTCAACCCGTTGGAACTAAGACTGATCCGCTCACTCAACCCGTTAGAACTAAGACTGATCCGCTCACTCAACCCGTTGGAACTAAGACTGATCCGCTCACTCAACCCGTTAGAACTAAGACTGATCCGCTCACTCAACCCGTTAGAACTAAGACTGATCCGCTCACTCAACCCGTTAGAACTAAGACTGATCCGCTCACTCAACCCGTTGGAACTAAGACTGATCCGCTCACTCAACCCGTTAGAACTAAGACTGATCCGCTCACTCAACCCGTTAGAACTAAGACTGATCCGCTCACTCAACCCGTTAGAACTAAGACTGATCCGCTCACTCAACCCGTTAGAACTAAGACTGATCCGCTCACTCAACCCGTTGGAACTAAGACTGATTCGCTCACTCAACCCGTTAGAACTAAGACTGATCTGCTCACTCAACCCGTTAGAACTAAGACTGATCTGCTCACTCAACCCGTAAGAACTAAGACTGATCCGCTCACTCAACCCGTTAGAACTAAGACTGATCCGCTCACTCAACCCGTTAGAACTAAGACTGATCCGCTCACTCAACCCGTTAGAACTAAGACTGATCCGCTCACTCAACCCGTTAGAACTAAGACTGATCCGCTCACTCAACCCGTTAGAACTAAGACTGATCCGCTCACTCAACCCGTTAGAACTAAGACTGATCCGCTCACTCAACTCGTTAGAACTAAGACTGATCCGCTCACTCAACCCGTTAGAACTAAGACTGATCCGCTCACTCAACCCGTTAGAACTAAGACTGATCCGCTCACTCAACCCGTTAGAACTAAGACTGATCCGCTCACTCAACTCGTTAGAACTAAGACTGATCCGCTCACTCAACCCGTTAGAACTAAGACTGATCCGCTCACTCAACCCGTTAGAACTAAGACTGATCCGCTCACTCAACCCGTTAGAACTAAGACTGATCCGCTCACTCAACCCGTTAGAACTAAGACTGATCCGCTCACTCAACCCGTTGGAACTAAGACTGATCCGCTCACTCAACCCGTTAGAACTAAGACTGATCCGCTCACTCAACCCGTTAGAACTAAGACCGATCCGCTCACTCAACCCGTTAGAACTAAGACTGATCTGCTCACTCAACCCGTTAGAACTAAGACCGATCCGCTCACTCAACCCGTTAGAACTAAGACTGATCCGCTCACTCAACCCGTTAGAACTAAGACTGATTCGCTCACTCAACTCGTTAGAACTAAGACTAATCCGCTCACTCAACCCGTTAGAACTAAGACTGATCCGCTCACTCAACCCGTTAGAACTAAGACTGATCCGCTCACTCAACCCGTTAGAACTAAGACTGATCCGCTCACTCAACCCGTTAGAACTAAGACTGATCCGCTCACTCAACCCGTTAGAACTAAGACTGATCCTCTCACCCAACCCGTTAGAACTAAGACTGATCCGCTCACTCAACCCGTTAGAACTAAGACTGATCCGCTCACTCAACCCGTTAGAACTAAGACTGATCCGCTCACTCAACCCGTTAGAACTAAGACTGATCCGCTCACTCAACCCGTTAGAACTAAGACTGATCCGCTCACTCAACCCGTTAGAACTAAGACTGATCCGCTCACTCAACCCGTTAGAACTAAGACTAATCCGCTCACTCAACCCGTTAGAACTAAGACTGATCCGCTCACTCAACCCGTTAGAACTAAGACTGATCCGCTCACTCAACCCGTTAGAACTAAGACTGATCCGCTCACTCAACCCGTTAGAACTAAGACCGATCCGCTCACTCAACCCGTTAGAACTAAGACTGATCTGCTCACTCAACCCGTTGGAACTAAGACTGATCCGCTCACTCAACCCGTTAGAACTAAGACATCCGCTCACTCAACCCGTTAGAACTAAGACTGATCCGCTCACTCAACCCGTTAGAACTAAGACTGATCCGCTCACTCAACCCGTTAGAACTAAGACTAATCCGCTCACTCAACCCGTTAGAACTAAGACTGATCCGCTCACTCAACCCGTTGGAACTAAGACTGATCTGCTCACTCAACCCGTTGGAACTAAGACTGATCCGCTCACTCAACCCGTTAGAACTAAGACTGATCCGCTCACTCAACCCGTTGGAACTAAGACTGATCCGCTCACTCAACCCGTTAGAACTAAGACTGATCCGCTCACTCAACCCGTTAGAACTAAGACCGATCCGCTCACTCAACCCGTTAGAACTAAGACTGATCTGCTCACTCAACCCGTTAGAACTAAGACCGATCCGCTCACTCAACCCGTTAGAACTAAGACTGATCCGCTCACTCAACCCGTTAGAACTAAGACTGATTCGCTCACTCAACTCGTTAGAACTAAGACTAATCCGCTCACTCAACCCGTTAGAACTAAGACTGATCCGCTCACTCAACCCGTTAGAACTAAGACTGATCCGCTCACTCAACCCGTTAGAACTAAGACTGATCCGCTCACTCAACCCGTTAGAACTAAGACTGATCCGCTCACTCAACCCGTTAGAACTAAGACTGATCCTCTCACCCAACCCGTTAGAACTAAGACTGATCCGCTCACTCAACCCGTTAGAACTAAGACTGATCCGCTCACTCAACCCGTTAGAACTAAGACTGATCCGCTCACTCAACCCGTTAGAACTAAGACTGATCCGCTCACTCAACCCGTTAGAACTAAGACTGATCCGCTCACTCAACCCGTTAAAACTAAGACTGATCCGCTCACTCAACCCGTTAGAACTAAGACTGATTCGCTCACTCAACCCGTTAGAACTAAGACTAATCCGCTCACTCAACCCGTTAGAACTAAGACTGATCCGCTCACTCAACCCGTTAGAACTAAGACTGATCCGCTCACTCAACCCGTTAGAACTAAGACTGATCCGCTCACTCAACCCGTTAGAACTAAGACCGATCCGCTCACTCAACCCGTTAGAACTAAGACTGATCTGCTCACTCAACCCGTTGGAACTAAGACTGATCCGCTCACTCAACCCGTTAGAACTAAGACATCCGCTCACTCAACCCGTTAGAACTAAGACTGATCCGCTCACTCAACCCGTTAGAACTAAGACTGATCCGCTCACTCAACCCGTTAGAACTAAGACTAATCCGCTCACTCAACCCGTTAGAACTAAGACTGATCCGCTCACTCAACCCGTTGGAACTAAGACTGATCTGCTCACAACCCGTTGGAACTAAGACTGATCCGCTCACTCAACCCGTTAGAACTAAGACATCCGCTCACTCAACCCGTTAGAACTAAGACTGATCCGCTCACTCAACCCGTTAGAACTAAGACTGATCCGCTCACTCAACCCGTTAGAACTAAGACTGATCCGCTCACTCAACCCGTTAGAACTAAGACTGATCCGCTCACTCAACCCGTTAGAACTTAGACTGATCCGCTCACTCAACCCGTTAGAACTAAGACTGATCCTCTCACTCAACCCGTTAGAACTAAGACTAATCCGCTCACTCAACCCGTTAGAACTAAGACTGATCCGCTCACTCAACCCGTTAGAACTAAGACTGATCCGCTCACTCAACCCGTTAGAACTAAGACTAATCCGCTCACTCAACTCGTTAGAACTAAGACTGATCCGCTCACTCAACCCGTTAGAACTAAGACATCCGCTCACTCAACCCGTTAGAACTAAGACTGATCCGCTCACTCAACCCGTTAGAACTAAGACTGATCCGCTCACTCAACCCGTTAGAACTAAGACTGATCCGCTCACTCAACCCGTTAGAACTAAGACTGATCCGCTCACTCAACCCGTTAGAACTAAGACCAATCCGCTCACTCAACCCGTTAGAACTAAGACCGATCCGCTCACTCAACCCGTTAGAACTAAGACTGATCCGCTCACTCAACCCGTTAGAACTAAGACTGATCCGCTCACTCAACCCGTTAGAACTAAGACTGATCCGCTCACTCAACCCGTTAGAACTAAGACTGATCCTCTCACTCAACCCGTTAGAACTAAGACTGATCCGCTCACTCAACCCGTTGGAACTAAGACTGATCCGCTCACTCAACCCGTTAGAACTAAGACTGATCCGCTCACTCAACCCGTTAGAACTAAGACCGATCCGCTCACTCAACCCGTTAGAACTAAGACTGATCCGCTCACTCAACCCGTTGGAACTAAGACTGATCCGCTCACTCAACCCGTTGGAACTAAGACTGATCCGCTCACTCAACCCGTTAGAACTAAGACTGATCCGCTCACTCAACCCGTTAGAACTAAGACTGATCCGCTCACTCAACCTGTTAGAACTAAGACTGATCCGCTCACCCAACCCGTTGGAACTAAGACTAATCCGCTCACTCAACCCGTTAGAACTAAGACTGATCCGCTCACTCAACCCGTTAGAACTAAGACTGATCCGCTCACTCAACCCGTTAGAACTAAGACTGATCCGCTCACTCAACCCTTTAGAACTAAGACTGATCCGCTCACTCAACCCGTTAGAACTAAGACTGATCCTCTCACCCAACCCGTTAGAATTAAGACTGATCCGCTCACTCAACCCGTTAGAACTTAGACTGATCCGCTCACTCGACCCGTTAGAACTAAGACTGATCCGCTCACTCAACCCGTTAGAACTAAGACTGATCCTCTCACTCAACTCGTTAGAACTAAGACTGATCCGCTCACTCAACCCGTTAAAACTAAGACTGATGCTGAACGCTGCTGTATTACAAACCCAGCGTCATGTCGTGATGACCTGAATCTGACGATATCTCAGTATTTATTTTCGGACGCGTAATCCATTGTACCGCATAGGTTACGTATCACTCGTGGCAACATATGAATATCGTGGACGTTCATTCGAAAATGGTCCACGTCAACAGAATTAATATTGGTAGCTCACACCTTATAATACTTTCCGCTCCAATGCAAAGACATTGTTGCCAGCCAGCAGAGTATTCAGGACACAATGAGACGAGGCCATAATACGACAGTCAGACAGTCGGTTCAGTAAAAGGGGGAGGAATTGGGCTGTACGGGTGCAGTGGGCAGCTCCACCCCCCGCTCCCTATGCCCCCCACGCCACGCGCCCCGGTTGGCCTGGTCAGGCAACCTGCCAGCATACATAATGGCTAAGTGTGGACCCCAGCCCACCGTCACCCTCCAGGGAGGGTCGCGCGGCGGGTCACGCGGTGTCAGGCCGGCGGGTCAGGCCGGCGGGTCAGGCCGGCGAGCCAGGCCGGCGGGTCAGGCCGGCGGGTCAGGCCGGCGGGTCAGGCCGGCGGGTCAGGCCGGCGGGCCAGGCCGGCGGGTCACGCGGTGTCAGGCCGACGGGTCAGGCCGGCGGGTCAGGCCGGCGAGCCAGGCCGGCGGGTCAGGCCGGCGGGCCAGGCCGGCGGGTCAGGCACACCGCGTGACCCGCCGCGTGACCCTTCCTGGAGGGTGACGGTGGGCTGGGGTCCACACTTAGACATTATGTATGCTGGCGGGTCACGCCGTGTGCCAGGCCGGCGGGCCAGGCCGGCGGTCAGCTCCCGGTTTGTGGTAGGTCCTCAGGGGACCCGCCGCTTGGGACGACGTCACGCAACGCGCTCGAGAATCACACATTACTGCCCGCCCAGGGGTTGACGGGGCGGGGGGGGGGGGGAGGGGTGGGGGGGTAACGCTGGGGTGTCGAGGCGCGGAGGAGTGAGAGTGGGGAAAGGGTTAAGACTAACGCCGAGGTGTTGAGGTAAGACATGAAGGGAGGGGTAAGACGGGGGAAGACAGTAGGGTATGACACGAGGAAGGGGTAATACAGGGTGTAAGACAGGGGGGAGGGAGGGGGGTGGGGTAAGGCAGTGGGAGGAGTACGACAGGGGCTGGGGTAAGCCTTACCCCAGGCTATTCTGCAGACAGCTTAGTTTTCTTCTGCTTCGTCATCGTCTTCATCCCATTGCACGTGTTCGTCATCGTCTTCATCCCATTGCACGTGTTCGTCATCGTCTTCATCCCATTGCACGTGTTCGTCATCGTCTTCATCCCATTGCACGTGTTCGTCATCGTCTTCATTCCATTGCACGTGTTCGTCATCGTCTTCATTCCATTGCACGTGTTCGTCATCGTCTTCATCCCATTGCACGTGTTCGTCATCGTCTTCATCCCATTGCACGTGTTCGTCATCGTCTTCATCCCATTGCACGTGTTCGTCATCGTCTTCATTCCATTGCACGTGTTCGTCATCGTCTTCATCCCATTGCACGTGTTCGTCATCGTCTTCATCCCATTGCACGTGTTCGTCATCGTCTTCATTCCATTGCACGTGTTCGTCATCGTCTTCATTCCATTGCACGTGTTCGTCATCGTCTTCATCCCATTGCACGTGTTCGTCATCGTCTTCATCCCATTGCACGTGTTCGTCATCGTCTTCATCCCATTGCACGTGTTCGTCATCGTCTTCATCCCATTGCACGTGTTCGTCATCGTCTTCATTCCATTGCACGTGTTCGTCATCGTCTTCATCCCATTGCACGTGTTCGTCATCGTCTTCATCCCATTGCACGTGTTCGTCATCGTCTTCATCCCATTGCACGTGTTCGTCATCGTCTTCATCCCATTGCACGTGTTCGTCATCGTCTTCATCCCATTGCACGTGTTCGTCATCGTCTTCATCCCATTGCACGTGTTCGTCATCGTCTTCATCCCATTGCACGTGTTCGTCATCGTCTTCATCCCATTGCACGTGTTCGTCATCGTCTTCATTCCATTGCACGTGTTCGTCATCGTCTTCATCCCATTGCACGTGTTCGTCATCGTCTTCATCCCATTGCACGTGTTCGTCATCGTCTTCATCCCATTGCACGTGTTCGTCATCGTCTTCATCCCATTGCACGTGTTCGTCATCGTCTTCATCCCATTGCACGTGTTCGTCATCGTCTTCATCCCATTGCACGTGTTCGTCATCGTCTTCATCCCATTGCACGTGTTCGTCATCGTCTTCATCCCATTGCACGTGTTCGTCATCGTCTTCATCCCATTGCACGTGTTCGTCATCGTCTTCATCCCATTGCACGTGTTCGTCATCGTCTTCATCCCATTGCACGTGTTCGTCATCGTCTTCATTCCATTGCACGTGTTCGTCATCGTCTTCATCCCATTGCACGTGTTCGTCATCGTCTTCATTCCATTGCACGTGTTCGTCATCGTCTTCATCCCATTGCACGTGTTCGTCATCGTCTTCATCCCATTGCACGTGTTCGTCATCGTCTTCATCCCATTGCACGTGTTCGTCATCGTCTTCATCCCATTGCACGTGTTCGTCATCGTCTTCATCCCATTGCACGTGTTCGTCATCGTCTTCATTCCATTGCACGTGTTCGTCATCGTCTTCATCCCATTGCACGTGTTCGTCATCGTCTTCATCCCATTGCACGTGTTCGTCATCGTCTTCATCCCATTGCACGTGTTCGTCATCGTCTTCATCCCATTGCACGTGTTCGTCATCGTCTTCATCCCATTGCACGTGTTCGTCATCGTCTTCATTCCATTGCACGTGTTCGTCATCGTCTTCATCCCATTGCACGTGGTCGTCATCGTCTTCATCCCATTGCACGTGTTCGTCATCGTCTTCATCCCATTGCACGTGTTCGTCATCGTCTTCATTCCATTGCACGTGTTCGTCATCGTCTTCATCCCATTGCACGTGTTCGTCATCGTCTTCATCCCATTGCACGTGTTCGTCATCGTCTTCATCCCATTGCACGTGTTCGTCATCGTCTTCATTCCATTGCACGTGTTCGTCATCGTCTTCATCCCATTGCACGTGTTCGTCATCGTCTTCATCCCATTGCACGTGTTCGTCATCGTCAGCTTCTCATCCTACACTCGCCATTTCTTCCCTCCCTCTCTCCATCCTTCCCCCTATCCCTCTCTCCCCGTGTCTCTGTCGCTTGGTCTGTTTCCCTATATATCTATCTCTCTCGGTCGCCCTGCCCCGGCTTCTCCCGCTCTGGCACGATCTTTGCCGAACGTCATGGAAGTGGAACCGCGAGAAGTACATGACATCTGAGGACGGGACGCTACGGGGGACGGGGGGGGGGCTGAGAGAACAGGGGTGAAGCGAGAGACCGGGGGGGGGGTGAGAGAACAGGGGTGAAGCGAGAGACCGGGGGGGTGGGGGGTGCCTGAGAGCGGCGGTGTATGCAGGAGAGGCCGGACTATACGGCCGAGCGGTAAGGATGGCGCTGGGGGGGGGGGGTGGCGGCCGAGCGGTGTGCCAGCCCCGGGCGACGGGGGTCGTATATCTTGGAGGGTGTCGCCGACATAAAGGGGCCGACAAGTCGTTTATGGCTGTCGCGGACCGCGGCCACCGCCAGCCCAGACCCCGGCCCCGGCCACCGCCAGCCCAGACCCCGGCCCCGGCCCCGGCCACCGCCAGCCCAGACCCGGCCCCGGCCACCGCCAGCCCAGACCCCCGGCCCCGGCCCCGGCCTCCGCCAGCCCAGACCCCGGCCCCGGCCACCGCCAGCCCAGACCCCCGGCCCCGGCCACCGCCAGTCCAGACCCCGGCCCCGGCCAGCCCAGACCCCGGCCCCGGCCCCGGCCAGCCCATACCCCGGCCACCGCCAGCCCAGACCCCGGCCACCGCCAGCCCAGACCCCGGCCACCGCCCGCCCAGACCCCGGCCCCGGCCCCGGCCACCGCTAGCCCAGACCTCGGCCCCGGCCGAGCCTGCTTTACAAGTCGCACCCAGGATTGCCCCTGATCGGGCGGTGGGACGGCAGGGGGTGGACGAGCGGTGGGGTGGACGGGCGGTGGGGTGGACGGGCGGTGGGACGGGAGGGGGTGGACGAGCGGTGGGGTGGACGGGCGGTGGGGTGGACGGGCGGTGGGGCGGATGGGGCGGTGGGACGATGGGGTAGGTGGGATGGGGCAGTGGGGCATGGGTTGTGTGGGGAGAGATGGGTGTTGGGGTGTTGGGGAGGGAAACGTGTGGGTGGACAAGGGTGTCTTCTATCGGACGCTCCCTCGGATGGGTGGGAGAGGGTGGAAAGGGTTTGGGAGCGTGGTGATGGATGCAACGGGTCTCAGGGACAAGGTGAGAAGGGGGGTTTTGATGTTCAGGGCTGGGTTGGAGAGAGAGAGGGTGGTGATGGTTCGGATGGTGATGGGGCGGGAGGGTGGTGATGGTTCGGATGGTGATGGGGTGGGAGGGTGGTGATGGTTCGCTTGGTGATGGGTCGGGAGGGTAGTGATGGGATCGGTGGTCACGGAGAGCCGGTGGGGAGGGAGGGAGGGGGACTGGAGGTGTATGACTGACTGGGTCGTTCTCAGATGAGATCAAGGTCATACAGGTTGAGAGGTAAACGGAGAATGTGTCACGGGAGGGGGTAGGGGCGCGGGGTGCGGCGTGTGTGTGTGGGGTGGGGGGGTGGTTTAGTCTTCCTCCGTGACTTGGTCTTGGTGGCCCTGGAGGGTGCGTTTGTGTAGGTGATAGCATGGTGAGGGGGTGGAGGGGGCGATAAACGGGTTGGGTGAGAGGGGGGGGGGGGGCTGAGGCACCAAAGATAAAGATCATCTACGGTGAGTCAGGCCACGGTGAGGGTGAGGGGGACTGAGATGTGAGGCGGGTGGTTTCGATGGGGATTTCCAGGCTGCAGTGTACGGGGGATGGCCTGTTATGTAGCCACGTCGGTACCTGGGTGAGACATGAGAGGGGGGAGGGGGGCGTCACCGGGGTAAGCCATCGGTCAGCCTGGGTGGCTAGACACTGAGCTAAGTGTCTCGTGGTGGGCTAGCCATGTCGTGCCGGCGGGAGGATGTGACCGGGGGGGTCTGTGGATGGGAGTGGAGGGGGGGGGGGGGGGCGAAGGATAAATGGCCCTCTTGGCGGATGGAGGGATGGGAGGGTGGACGGCCGCGTTGTGTGATTAGGGACAGAGGCCGCTGAATAAATGGTTAGATAAACTGCTTCGTCTGGGATGGTTGTTGAAATTTGACACCAGGGTATATAGCCTGGCTGTACGTCTGGGCAGCTAAGAGGGGAGTGGAAGGAGGGCAGGGGAACGAGGATCAGGGCAAATGTTGGTGTGTAACATTCCAACCCAGCACAAGGCGTTCATATGAGTTTCCGCTGTCTGTCAGGTTTCTTGTCTGTGGGAGAGGGGTGGGGTGGGGTGGGGGGGGGGGTACGCGTGATACAATGTCCATACGACTGCCCCTTAATACTATTCCCATCCCATGACACACAAGATGGAAATGCGAATCATCTTATAACGCCACATTTCATAGGATAACATCAGATGAAATGAAAAATCCCTCAGAAAATTCCATTGTGTCCCCAATTCACGAACTATATGAGCGATGAAACCAAAAGGACATCTTGTTTTAACGTTGCATGTTTTGACTGTGACATGTGCAGTCTATGCGAGACAAGTCATGACTTATATTTTATCCTATATCTTATAATAACTGATGTGGGTGAAATTGTTCAGTCATGCTTTGAGGTAACATGCCATAGTCCATGATTGCGCATGTGTCATTTGATGCCACGTTCTGTCTGACGCGCGCACCCCGCACGACCGTGACCTTTCATTGCCACATATCATACAGTAGTAAAACGATGGAATAAAACTTGTTTTCTTCGTTAGTATATGTCACACGATATTCTAAGATACATTTCTTTACAATTATACCTTATTATATGAAATGAGATATGTTAAGCCGCACGAAGACTAAATAGGGCAAAAATTAAAGAAAACTCTCGGGATACTAATTGAGAATCGATGAAGCATGCTTCAGGAGGACGAAGCCAAGGCACGAACTCCTGACCTGTTGATCTGATGGCTGTGTGGCTGTGTGACTGTGTGGCTGTGTGGCCGTGTGGCCGTGTGGTTGTGTGGCTGTGTGGCCGTGTGACTGTGTGGTTGTGTGACTGTGTGGTCGTGTGGCTGTGTGGCTGTGTGACTGTGTGTTTGTGTGGCTGTGTGGCCGTGTGGTTGTGTGACTGTGTGGCTTTGTGGTTGTGTGGCTGTGTGGCCGTGTGGTTGTGTGGCTGTGACCGTGTGGTTGTGTGGCTGTGTGGTTGTGTGGCCGTGTGGTTGTGTGACTGGCCGTGTGGCCGTGTGGCCGTGTGGTCGTGTGGCTGTGTGACTGTGTGGTTGTGTGGCCGTGTGGTTGTGTGGCTGTATGACCGTGTGGCCGTGTGGTTGTGTGACTGGCCGTGTGGCCGTGTGGCTGTGAGACTGTGGCCGTGTGGCCGTGTGGCCGTGTGGTTATGTGGCTGTGTGGTTGTGTGGCCGTGTGGTTGTGTGGCCGTGTGACTGTGTGGCCGTGTGGTGGTGTGGCTGTGTGGCCGTGTGGCCGTGTGGTTGTGTGGCCGTGTGACTGTGTGGCCGTGTGGTTGTGTGGCCGTGTGGTTGTGTGGCTGTGTGGTCGTGTGGCTGTGTGGTTGGGTGACCGTGGCTGTGTGGTCGTGTTGCTGTGTGGTTGGATTTCTGTGTGGTTGTGTGGTCGTGTGGCTATGTGGTTGGATTTCTGTGTGGTTGGATTTCTGTGTGGTTGTGTGGTCGTGTGGCTGTGTGGTTGGATTTCTGTGTGGTTGGATTTCTGTGTGATTGTGTGGCTGTGTGGTCGTGTGGCTGTGTGGCTGGGTGACCGTGTAGCTGTGTGGCTGGATGACCGTGTGGCTGTGTGGCTGGCGACTGCTTGGCTGGGCTGGGCAGGCCGATCTTTACTCCCCCCGTGGGTGAGCTGTATGCAGTCTGATCATCTTCGGTGCCTCCGCATACCCCCCCCCCCCGCCGCCTCCCCCGCCTCCCCCGCCTTCACGTGTCCGCACCCCCGCCTTCTCGTGTCCCCACCCCCGCCTTCTCGTGTCCCCACCCCCGCCTCAGCGGCCACTGGACTCCCCAAGGGGATTATTACCCCCACGTTATGGGGTCCAGCCCCGTGACCAAGGCGGGTGGGTGAAATAGTGATGATATTGCGAGGGAGGGGCTCAGAAGATCGGATATGAGGGGTGGGGAGACGGGGGATGGGGTGGTGATGGAGGCGTGGCTGGGTGCGGTAGGATCGGGTGGGGTGGTGTGGTGGGGGGAGGGGAGGGCGGCCGGGGCGAGGGCAGGGCGGCGGTGTGGGGTGGATGTAGGGGGGGGGTGTAGGGAGATGCGGCAGGATGGGACGGGGTGGAGGTGTGATGGTGTGGACAGGGCGATTGGGAAGGGGGAGGTGGGGATGCGGATGTTGCGGTGCAGTTGTTGACGAGAACGAGGGGGCAGTTAGAGGGATTAGAGGGGAGGTGGGGAGGAGCCGACCCGTGTGATATAGGGCCAAGCCAGTCAACCCATAGAACACGGACAAGCGCGCAATAATGAGCTTAGGTCGGCCGCATCACCGCCACTTCCGCATGTCGTTTTACGCCAAGAAACAACACCCCGCCCCTCCCACCGCCCGCGGGGCCACAACACCCCGCCCCTCCCACCGCTCGCCCCGCGCGAAGCGGGGAGGGGGGCCCGCCGGCCGGCTGTGCAAGGTAATGCAAGTACCTAAGCGTGTTCGCTTCGCTTCTAAAGCGAACCGTCTCTGTCGGATAAGGTACTGCAAACTACGGCACCGACTCTTAATCCTATGACGGGCGACCTTTCCTTGTCCTCTGCTACATACATCCACCGGACCGCGTTAAGTGCTCTGAAGTGTTGACCATCGAAAGTAATATTCCTACGCTAGAGGTTACCAAACCGGAAGCCGAACCAGAAGCGTGTTTTAGGTCGCTTCTGGTTCGGTTTAAACAGCACAGCTCGCTTCATATAAATGGATTAAAACAGTAACACTATTTGGGTCAACATATGTTCGGTTGATGACCAACATCCACGAGCGGTTGGCAAGGAAGGGAGGGGCTAATATTGGGGTGAAGGAGGGCAAGGCAACGCCAACGAGTTTTGTTGAGTGAGCTCTGCCATACGGACTGCCATTTTGCCGCAGTGCTGGGGTTGCCTCACGTCCCACTACGCAAAGATGTCCTAGTTGGCAAAATGTTTGAATTTCCCCGAGGAATTTGGTTCTCTCCGTCCTTGACCTTGACTTTTTATATTGACCGTAACCTTTATTTTACCTTACGCGCATCTGTTGGTTAACGTATTCTTCTCCTAATCCTTGACCTTGACTTCTTCCACATTGACCTTAAGTTCCTGCGCCCGCAGGTGAACGCGTCCATCTCCTGCAAAGTCGACCTCTGGAGGCGTGACCTCTGGAGGCGTGACACTATCAGGGTCAACACGTGGTATATATACAGCACTGCGTCGTGCGCGTCGCGAAGACCAGTTGGTGCATCGAGGTGCATGTATATAGAGGGATATACAGGGATATCATATACAGATACTCTGGATGGAAGACAAGATGCGTATACTGGCAGCATGATATGGAACAGGTGGGAAATGTTCTCGTGCCCTTGTGGGAAAGGAGACGGGATATGGAGGGAGGGGGAGGGATGGGAGAGGGAAAGAGAAGAATGGCAGGGAGACAGAGGGGAGAGAGGGAGGGAGGGGCGGGGGGCAGACATGATGCGGAAGCGACGAAGCGCGGGAAGGAGAATCCGGCAGATAGAACGGGAGCTATATACGTTATACAGGTGGCAATCCTTGCTGACAATGGAGAGGGCAATCCTTGCTGACAATGGAGAGACAGGGCAGATGATTACAGGAAACTTGAGCTGTTCCTAGGATTCCGCAAAATTGTACTGCCATTTGATGGTCCTCGTGAGCTCACTGCATAACAACCAGCTTCAATTGTCCTCAATCAAGTACTACTACCACCGGTATGTCGTCATGCACCCCCCCCTCCCGCTCCCACCCTACTCACCCCCTCATCCTCACCTGCTGCTCATGCCCAGGTCTTCTCTCTGTCTCTGGTTGTGTCGTGGCCGACGGAACCAGGGCGTGGCTTGGCATAGGCTGACGTCCTGCATTGCAGCCGCGCCACGCCTGTTAAAAACATGGCGGCTCTTTTAGGCGGTGTATATCATGTGACTGAATTGCGGCGCCAAGGGGTCTCTTTGTGAGTGGGTGAGTGAGTGGTCGCCTCGAGGCGTCATTAGCCTCAGGCCTTACGTCTCATTTCTGATTCATGTCGCTACGTCCACCTCACACCCCCCACCTCCCTCAAGCCCATGTCGGCAACCCCCACCTCGCCACACATCGCCTCAAAACCCCACCTTGAGTTCAGCTCACCACATTAGCTCAGCTCACCCGCTTAGCTCAACTCTGCTCACCACCCCAGGTTAGCTCAGCTCACCACCCCAGGTTAGCTCAGCTCGCCAGCCCACTTCAAGTCTCCGCCCTAACTCAGCTCAGGTCACCACCCCACTTCAGCTCAGGTCACATCCCCACCTGAGCTATATCTCCATAATTCCCATCAGTATCATGTCGGATTACTTATAGGGCCTCTCCCCCCCCCAAGCCCTGTCACATACACAGTCTGCCCTTCACCCATCGCCCTGCCACCCTCCCCCACCCCCTCTCTCTCTCTCTCTCTCTCACGCACACATCCTTACTCCCAGCTCTCTCGATATCTCAATATTCTTTCCTCTGGGTTTCTTTTTTGCTGTTTGTCCCATCCTTATATCTTCCTCTCCTCGTTTGTCACCATGCCTGCCCTTCCCTTCCCCCCTCCTCCCCCCTTCCCCAGTCCTCCCCGGATGCCGCTGTCACGCTAGCACGCGGCGGGGCCCTTGGCGGGGCAGGCGGTACTTTACACCCTGAAGCCAATGTGAAAGAAGACGAAAGGAAAAAAGTGGACTTTTGTTCTCTCTCCCTTTCACTTTTCATTGTCAACAGCGGACACTTCCTGGCTATCGATTAGCATGCTCCCAATAGGGGGCTGTGGGTGGGCTAGGTGTATGTTTGTGTCAGAGATAGAGACAGAGAGGGAAGGACTCGGAGGGAGACAGGCGCAGAGAACGGGAAGAGAAGCTACAGTTATAATAGTAGGAAGGCGTCTGTTTTTTCTTGTTTATGAAAGCCACGGGTTGGCACGAACTTCTATTCCGTGTGAGAGTTGTCGTGAGAGAAACCCTCTGGGGCTTGGTGGACTGACTAACGGCTCCAGACCAATAGTCCTTGTGGTCGATCCCTGATCCCGATAACTTAACCCCTGAACTGTTTCTACTATCTCACTCGCCTATCATCCTGATAGGTTTATTAAACCCGCCTTCAATTCAGATGCTAGTAGAAATGTTTCCAAAACGCGGTTATAAGTCAGAGGGCAGTCAGGATATAGAGGATGCAAGAAACTGAAGCCAATCGAACGGAAGAACCATGACCGAGGAAATGTGGGCTTCTGCCGCTTGACTTGAGACCGAGAAATAATATTTTGTTATCAAAGGCGTATTTGTCTTCGGGTAAATACTAGACGTT
This sequence comes from Arenicola marina, assembly GCA_964019135.1. Taxonomy (NCBI): domain Eukaryota; kingdom Metazoa; phylum Annelida; class Polychaeta; family Arenicolidae; genus Arenicola; species Arenicola marina. The sequence goes on from OZ025258.1 coordinate 7,494,113, forward strand.
TGATACGAGGTAACAGAGCGTCTCAGAAGTAGTGATTTTGTTGGGGGGATGGGGGTTGATTTGAGGAATCCTCTTCTATTCGTTGCTAACCTCCTAGATCAAAATATGTCGAAGAAGGTCAATGACATGCCATCTGTATCATAATTCGAATGAACCACTTTTCTGCTGCGATGCTTTCTGGAAAAGCCTGATTTTTCCAAGTGATGTGCTCCATGATTATTGTTGGGCTCAAACCATGTGTTCTAGCGCCGTATCCATAGCGAAATGGTGGTTTATAAAAGAGCAATATGTGCACACACATGGCTTTCCATACGCCTCTCCTGGCTCACAATGGAGTTATAAGACGAAGATAGGGACTCCATGCGTCCCTATACCCATCATGTACCCATCATATACTATCATATACGGCCGCGTCCTGGAGCCGCTCTCCTGTGACTTCCAAGGCGAACGAACGGCGGGGTGGATGGGTGTAACCTTTACCCCCCCCCGTCCCTGGGCCCCCGGGCCAACCTGACCACCCCGCCACTCCCCCTTCAGGCATAAACCGCGAGGTGGCCACACGGGGTAACCTCACCCCTGAGCTCCCCGCACCCCTCGAGCACCCCTTAGAGTACCACTGACGGGGGCCCACAACGCTTGTGGGTGCCCGTCCCCCCTATGCCATTGGCGCGCTGCGTGCACCCCAATCCCAACCCCACCCCCTCACCCCATCCCCACGGGCTATACACTCTTAAAACCGGCTGCCTTCCCGGGGATCGTGGTGGAGTCCTGCCTGCTCCGCTAACCCGGCCTGTGTGATCGCGCCCGTAGCGTGGCCTGCCTATACCATCAGCCTGCCTGCCCTGCCCTGTCTGCCTGGCCTGCCTGTATGCCGCTCAGCTGGCTGGCTGGGTGACTGCCTCGTTGGCGGGCTCGTTGGCTTTTGCACGCTGGATGGTCGTTCTCGCAGCGGCCGGGGGTGGCCAAGGAGCACTGCCGTCTACGGCACACTCATATCTCAGATCGAAGCCTCTGTCAGCGACGACGGCCGTGTAAGTAAGCGGGACCGCCGTCTCTCGATGGTGGCGTCTGGTGGACGTCGTTACCATAACACCAGCAGCAACTCAGAACCCAGCGCCAACTGCCTGCCGCGCCGGCCCTCGTGACATCACAGGCACGTGGACTATGGACTACACACGTAAGAGCGGTGACTGATAGTCTGACTGATTCGCTCGCTGGTTGGCTGCTCGCAAGGGCGTTACGTCGCCCGCGTCGTCGTGTGCGTGAGGAAAGCGAGCGCGTGTACCTGCGTGCGCGTCAGCGGGACTTCCTGTCTCGCCTGCAGTCCCCCCTCGGCCCTACGCCCTGCAGGCTCGCCTCGCCCTCGCGCTCGTCACTCTCACACCCACCCACCCCCTCATGTCTGCTCCCTCCCCGGTCGCGGGTCCTGGTGGCGCGGTGGACCTACCATCATAGGTGAGCTGGCGAGCGACGGATACGCACGGACTACACGTCACCCAGACGGGTTGAAACGCTGTCCTTATCACCCGCCCTTATCATTGCGCTCAGCTGACGGTCGGTCGGGGATATCTACCGCTTATATCATCCCCCCTTGTGTGGATTGCCGCACCTATTCACTCATTGATACATGAACACGCGCAACATTCTCTCCATGCCGGGGCGGTAAGGGGGGAGGAGCCAGACCCAAGCATTGGCGAGCCATTGACCCAGACGAGACCCGTGCTCTCCACCTCGCCCCCCCTCGCGACCTTCATTGACGGGCCTGATCGGTGGGTGCCCCAAAACGGAAGACGCACAGGGAGTAGTGGCGAGAGGGGCAAGGGGAGCCACAGGCACACCGGAAGCCGCGGGCTGCCCCCCCCCCCCCCCCTCCACCCCTCGTCGTCTCCCGGGGAGCGGTCGGACAGGGGAGGCGCCCGCCGCCGCCGCCGCCGCCGCCGGGCCAGCAGCATAGGCGTGGCACTCACGGAATTCCTACCGACGCCCTCAGTCTGTGCTCGGTGACGCAATCCTCATCTCCATTCTCCTCCTTGCGGTTGGATTATCGCCATTTCGTGCTCTTATTACCTATCATATATCACCCGTGTGGGTGGAGAGGCTGGTTGACTACCGCGTGTTCGGCATATTATAAGTATCTATATATACACGTATAGCCTACACACATACATTGTGAAGAAGCAATCCGTGCGGGCTTTGACGACGAACATGACATCATGGTCGCTCTGCCAGCGCTGAGCCGGTGTCGTTGTCCGTGTTGTTGCTCTCGCTGAAACTGAACCTGAACGTAGTTGATCTCAGCAGGATCGTCTCACGATTTCCTTCAACACCCCCACCCCCAACCGTTGCCCCACCCTCCCCCCTCCCCCTATGGATACATAGGGAGGGGACGAGGGCAGGCGGAAAGCGACAAGCCAGGAGACAGGTGCACGACCGTCGCGGCTGTAGTAGTAATGCTTGGAGTGATTAGAACTCAACTCAGTAGGTAGGCATGTCGTATTGCCATGGAGACAGAGAGAGAGGCAGAGAGCGAGAGGGCTTGTGTCGTGATCTTTGTCCCTGTTTATCGCCCGGGACGAGTACTCAAGTGATGTGAGTACAAGCTCACACCGTTATTCTCCACTCGAGTTCCTACGCTCAACATGGCTGACATAACGCCGACGGTTACCTTCGCTCTCTTTCGTTGCTAGGAAACCATTGTTACTCACTTAAGTGCGCTAATTCGTCGCCGTTGCCAAGGCGACCGTACGAATGTGTCCGAGTTTTGCTTACATCACATCTGTCTTTGTATGCGGCTTGTCTTTGTGGTTGCGGTTGTCATTAGAAGGATTACTACTACTACGGTATAAGTTGGAGCCACGGGGATCAGGATGTAGGCGAGTGTCGAGAGGAGATTTATTCATTATTACTAAGGCCATCAGGATTATTCACACGGTGACGAGATCCGTGTTTTTTTTCTGCGCCGAAAACAGAAAACATACCCAGAAAAATCGCGCGGGGTTTATTAAAACCTCGGTTTGTGTGTGTATGTGTCATGTTCAGCCTCAGCAAACGGAAGCCGTCTGCTTTTAAGCCGCAGCCGCCGCCGCAGCAGCCGCCGCAGCAGCAGCAGCCGCCGCCGCCGCAGCCGCAGTCTCACCACGTCAGGCGACAGTCGCTGGCGCCTAGCACGAGCTCGGACTCGGGATGTTCCGATATCTATGCCGTGATGCCCCCGGCGCCGGGCCCCCCGGGGGTCGGCGGGTCGTGCACCCGCTTGCAAGCGGCCGGCAGGGGGACGGGCACGGAGTCCGAGACATCATCCCTCGCCGACCTGGAGTACCCGAGGGATGACAGCCCCATGCAGCCTCTGACGGGGCACCTCCCGACCCACTACCCCCCGCCACTCGTACGTAACCCTTCCTCCTCTTCCATCTCCTCCCCGTCCCCCTCCGTCGCCGCCGCCGCCGCCGCTGGGGTCACGGACGACGACGAGACGACCCTCCTCCCACTGTCCATGTTGTCCTCTGGCGGGTCCGCCGCTCCGTACCAGCCCCTGGCGGCGACCAACAGTACTAATCACATCCAGACGCCGACAAATCCGCATGTTGACCTCCCCCTGTGTCATAACCATGGCGACGACAACCACCCCACGCCTCCTCCCCCTCAACCTCCCCCTGTTGCGGTACGTCCGCACCCCCTTTCCCCTCTGCAGCAGCATCACCCTAACCACCACCTGCAACGGCGGCAGCATCACCATAGCCACCCCCACCACCTCCACAGCCTGGGTCACCCCCCGCCGCCGCCATCGCAAAAACACCAGCACCTGTACCACAACCAGCATCAGCACCCTCATCTCCAGCATCCGCAGCATCCGCCTCAGCAGCAGCAGCAGCAGCAGCCACCCCAGCATGTCCCACGCCCCAATGGCGCCATCCACCGCAAGAGCCGCAGTCTCAGTCAGGCCCTGTCGTCTTGTCTTTCACAGGAGATGGTCAGTGTCGATACGTTCATCGACTTCGTGAAGAAAAAAGACCTCGGACGGATCAAGTTCGCTCTGCGCGAGAACCACTTCGACATCGACACACAAGATGAGGTGAGTGCCCGTCCATGTGTTGTCACTGTCTACATCACGCAATGGCATATATACAGTGAAACCTCGCTATTGCGAACAATGATGGGTACATTGGTTGGGTAAGTAACTGATCGGAGTGTTTCGTAAGGCCAGGGTTCTTTGTATGTATGTATAAACACTGGGCAGAGAATTAGGCGTTTTATACCATGAGAAATACATGGGGAATATAGGTCTGATGACCAAATGGTCAGTTAACGACCTTATGAATCACAGGCCGACCGGTAGCAAATGTTAACAATTTGTATTTTGAATATATATTGGACCAAGGTCAATAACTTGTGTGGTAATCGCGGACTGTTAGTGGTCCGGTATGTCCATTCAGTTCTTCAGTCAGACGAATTCACTGCCCAGTGTATGTATCTAGTATCTAGAATTGAACAGGAAACCTGTTTACTGTACAGTGAATGTTTCGTTGACCTGTGTTCTGCAGGTCGAGCTATAGGCGTGCTCCCTCCCCGCCGCAAGTCCTATGTGCCGACTGTGCATCTTCTGATAAGTGGCCATCCCATAGGGCCATGGGTTAAAGTGCTGACCCTGCGCAACAATAATATGCGTCCCGTATAGGTGAAATATCGGCTGACCCTTGGCGAACTAGATTGTGTCCATGTTTACATCTATATGTGGAGGTAACCACGTGACTGGGCCTTCATAATACACCTGGTGTCTCGTGTCGGGTCACTGTATATGGATAGGTGATATATATATATATGACCCTTGCCTCTGATACCAACCCGCCAAGCCACTACAACCAACAACAACATGTTGTGTTCGTAGTCGCAATCAGACGTTAGTTATTGTTGGTATTTTGTATATTTGGCAATGACCCAGCGTCAGTGAATGTTTCAAATATTTAATTGGTACTGCATACCAGTGTGACGCGGGTATATTGCCACGCCCCTGCCCTCTAGTTCAATACAATAACGAAGGAACACCAGTAACTGTACATTTGTGCCGACTGGCTGATCTATGTGTCACAGTCCTTTCGACGCCAACCCAATCACAGTAGAAAGAGATGTCAGGTGAATCAGTGAATGACACCCCCCACCCCCAGCCCCCTCACCGTCTGCCCCACCAACCCTGTCTAGCCCGGAGATGAGTCACGTGACTTACGGAGTGGGCTAGCTATAGATCTCCGTGACAACACCCATCCACGTACCTCCATTGACAGACATTGCACACTCAGCATATATCTGGGGGGAGCTCGGTACTTCGGCAAACAGACCGTGGTTGGCGAGTGTTGTGACTGAAGGAATCAATTGTCACAGACACATGGCCAATAGAGTCTGCCACTCACCATCACACCTCGTAAAACTGACTCCGAGTCAACACGCCAAATCAACATGATGAGCCGTACATGTTTATAAAGTAAAGTAAAAGGACAATACATCGCAGTTAGGCGCCCAGTCACGGCATACATCGTACACATAGCAGCGTTTGAAGAGAACATGATATGGCTTAACTTCTAATCTGGATCTTCTCGGAAAGAAATAGTTGACTGGATTTGAAATCTAGTCTCATTTTCATAGCCATTAAAGGACGATTATGTATGTCCTTCGGTATATTTTTAGAGACATTAAGATATATAATCGGCTGTCCACCTGGGTTAGTGAAACGTTTGTCGCAAACCGTCATTGAATACACGGACACAGTCAATACCCTACAACGCGTCCCTCCTTGGCTTACCCCTACCCTACACCGCGTCCCTCCTTAGCTTACCCCTACCCTACACCGCGTCCCTCCTTAGCTTACCCCTACCCTACACCGCGTCCCTCCTTAGCTTACCCCTACCCTACACCGCGTCCCTCCTTAGCTTACCCCTACCCTACACCGCGTCCCTCCTTAGCTTACCCCTACCCTACACCGCGTCCCTCCTTAGCTTATCCCTACCCTACACGGCGTCCCTCCTTAGCTTACCCCTACCCTACACCGCGTCCCTCCTTAGCTTACCCCTACCCTACACCGCGTCCCTCCTTAGCTTACCCCTACCCTACACGGCGTCCCTCCTTAGCTTACCCCTACCCTACACTGCGTCCCTCCTTAGCTTACCCCTACCCTACACCGCGTCCCTCCTTAGCTTATCCCTACCCTACACGGCGTCCCTCCTTAGCTTACCCCTACCCTACACCGCGTCCCTCCTTAGCTTATCCCTACCCTACACCGCGTCCCTCCTTAGCTTACCCCTACCCTACACCGCGTCCCTCCTTAGCTTACCCCTACCCTACACCGCGTCCCTCCTTAGCTTACCCCTACCCTACACGGCGTCCCTCCTTAGCTTACCCCTACCCTACACCGCGTCCCTCCTTAGCTTACCCCTACCCCCATTATGTACCCAACCCATCGGACTATATAACCCCCCCCCCTCACCAGCACCGCCGCCTCTGGGTGTCCACTGAAGGAATATGGTGGGTTGACTGCAGCTGCTTACAGCCTGAAAGCACAAAACAGTTTTACGTCACTGCGGCTGCCACAAATCAGGCTGGTCGACGTCCCTATGGCTTGGTCTGACTGGCAGTTTGGCCCCGTGGACGTCTGGGCAAATAGCTTCCCAACCCTCCAGCCGCAGCCACTGGCCAACACGCGGAGCTACATATACGGAGGCAGCAGGGACAGGATAATATAAAACAGCCCCATTGACCCCCCCCCCCCACACACACACACACAACCAAAAAAATAGAGAGAGAAAACATAAAGAACGGTCATTTGTCCCCTGAAAGGAGGGACTTAGAACCTGTAGGGTGTCTTTCGTCAGCCTCCTTACAGGATGACCAACAGGTGGTGACTCAGGGACAAGTTATGTATGGAACCAGCCTTAAAAATCGATCAATGGCCATGGAGATTGAAACGCCCCACAGTTAGAGAACAGCAGGATATGCTGTCCCACGGACAACGGCGACACTGCCCTCCCACCTCCCACCACCTCCCGGGCCTTCACCGCTCTTCTTACCAAATGCCCCCATCAAGCTTAGTTCCGACCCCTGGTTCATGTTTTCCCGTCCCAATATGAATCGCTTTTCCAAGAATCCAATGACGCATTCTGGCCGTCAAGTGATGATTCGTTGAACGGACGCTGTCATTGCACGGCTGTCGCCCTTCAGATCGGTTAATGTCTCTCAGAAACAGCCGCTGCCTCTTGCGTGTATGTTAATAATAGGCTTTTATCGCTCGGTCTGGCAGCGTTCTGTATCCATCCTGACCTTCGAGATACGTCTACAGGGGTTGTAGAGGCGTTAGTCAGACATGATGTAAAAGAAGAGTCAGTGACTCAATGGATCCTTGCTGGAGTGTCATTCTCCTCCGCTCACTAGGCTGGGTCGTTCTCCTGCTCAATGATGGCCTGCTGTCGTCCTTCACACTGATCTATCTATTCGTCATGATCCCCTCTAATTCGTAAGCTACTAGATACCTGTCACCCCCATTTCGTTCTTTCACTTTATCTCTCTCTGTCTCTGTCTCTGTCTGCCCTTTCTGTCTGTCTGTTTCTCTCGGTGTCCTTACTTGAAATTTTGCTCTTCCTATCTCGCCCTCCATTCTCTCTCTCCCCGCATCGGTTTCTATCCGTCTTTCTATTGCTGTATCTTTTTGTCTTGCTGTCTCTTTCTGTCGCCATGTTCGCTGTCTCTCTCTCCATTCTTCCTCTTTCCCTGTCACTCTCTATTTCACTCTGTTGTGTCTCTCTGTATCTCACTCGGTCTCTTCCTCTGTCCCCTTCTATTATTGAACCCTCGCTATGTCGTTCTATCGCCACCCTTCCCAGACCGACACACTTGCGTTGACGCTCCTCAGCAAATTCGATGTTGTGAGGGTGAGACCATTATTTCACTGTTACGGCGAATCATTAGAAGTGCGACGGTCAGCCGCCATACCACTGATTAACAATATTCCCATACCCTTTCAAGTTGACCACCCCGCCTGCCCCCTGCCTTTCACTCTGTCTTCCATGGGTGCATCTGCTCTCACCCCTCGCTTCCTTCAAGCAATATATCTCCTCCAGCCGCCTTTACCCCAACTTAGCGGTCACCCAGACAACCCCAATCCGACTACCCCCGCTCATCTCCCATCAATGTCAGTTATAACCCACCCTTCATCCCCGTCGCACCCACGCAGTCACCAAGAGCATGGGTATCACCAGCAACTTGCCCCCACAGCTACACATCTTCGTATTAAGTCCACCCTCCCCACCCCACCACTCAAGGACCCCCCATACCCCCCACCCCCCACTTGCTCGGCTCCCACTCCCATTCGACGCGTCGCCCCTTCTCGCACTTGCCAGTGATGGACGTATAATGACTGGGAAGAAGACACTTATTGTTTAAGTAATAAAGGCCGGGTGCTAATAGAGTGACGACGACATCGAGCCTGCCAGAAAGACATTTGAAGGCACTGAAAGACAAAGACGATCTACAGCAAAGCCACTCTATGGCAAGACGTACCATAGCAGGAGCCATGGCACAGACAATGGTGAGGACTATAGCAATGGCAAGGGACATCCGAGACACAGACCATGGTGAGGACGAGCCATGGCACAGACAATGGTGAGGACTATAGCAATGGCAAGGGACATCCGAGACACAGACCATGGTGAGGACGAGCCATGGCACAGACAATGGTGAGGACTATAGCAATGGCAAGGGACATCCGAGACACAGACCATGGTGAGGACGAGCCATGGTACAGACAATGTTGACGACCATAGCCGTAGCAACGACGAACCGTGCTACAGACAAAGATGCAGACTGTAGCCATAGCAACGGCGAGTCATGCTACAGACAATGTTGACGACTATAGCCATAGCAACGACGAGCCATGCTACAGACAGAGATGCAGACTGTAGCCATAGCAACGACGAGTCATGCTACAGACAATGTTGACGACTATAGCCATAGCAACGACGACCCATGCTACAGACAAAGATGCAGACTGTAGCCGTAGCAACGACGAGCCATGGTACAGACAATGTTGACGACTATAGCCATAGCAACGACGAGCCATTCTACAGACAAAGATGCAGACTGTAGCCATAGCAAGGACAATGAATCATTGCAAATACAGCACCTTACACAGACCATCCCAGAAACCTAGTCTTAGAAGCGAGCCATTAAGCAAACATGCCATGGTAAAGACGAACTATGGCACAGAACAGCCGACTGCCTGTGACATAGACAGACACTGACAAAGCATCATCGCACAAACGAGCCTTCCCAAGAGTAAGCCATTGCAAAGGCCAACCAGAACAAAACCAACAGTTTTCAGACGCACATATTGTTGCCGCGCAGTATATTGAGCTCTGAGTATCATGCGCCATTCAGATATATCAAGCCGGTCCGCATTATAATACTCATATATATAATTCTTCACTAATGCTTCCCCTGCTATCGCCATGTAGATCCCTTTCCCAGCATATGACAACGCTATTGCCACGTAGATCTCTTGTTCAGCATATCTCACCAATATTAGCATTAGTAATATAATTATCTAATTATTCAAAAAACGAAAAAGACAAGGCCGTCGTGCCTGTGCCCCGTAGATAGGAAAGACCCACGTAAAATATTGAACTCGTGCTTGGCTGTCTCACCGTGGGCCAGACTATGCCGCTGGGGGGCGCCACGGTCCGGCGTGACTGTCCGGGAGGCGGCGTGTAGATTAATGATCCAGACGCCTTCCCTGGACTCCCTGGCGCACGTCCCGCTACACGACTGCCGGGTGTCACCCCCAACACGTCGGGGCGGACATGGCACCCCCTAGAGTCACACCCGCCACCCACACACCCAGCGACCCACCCGTCCATCCTGCCAACACACCCAATTTACCTAACACCCCGCAGACCCTAGGCGTGGCACCTCCTGCGCAATTTATAGTGCGCCGCAAAACTCTACACGGCCACCACCGCTATCAGTATCAGCAGCGGAAGTGGCGCATTCCTGCGCGACCATCGCCACCGTCGGCACCATCACCACCATCACCATCTCCACCACCATCCAGCACCACCAGCACCAGCGACATCACTATCACCATGACCACCAGCACCACCATCCAGCATCACCAGCACCACCACCGTCCCCACCATCTCCATCACCACCACCCACTCTCCTTACCCACCCTTCTTCCAGCTCCCCTGTCGCTACCTACGACCTCTGGGAAAAAGGAGTCGGGTTGGTTGTCAGGACAGGGTGGGGAGGATGGGTTCTTGGAATATGTGGATGGCTCGGAGAGGGATGTGTGTGGCACGGGTGCTGGGGGTAACGAATGCATTCTTCCAAGGAAATGAATCACTCCCCGGCCTCCTCACCCCATGGCCAGTCTCGCCACTGGCTGCTCCGACCAAAGCGCCGATCGATTTTCGCCTGCTTTGTGAGAGACTGGTACTCCATCGATGGGCGCCGACACCCATAACCCCCCCCCCCCCCCCACCCTCCCCTCGCCCGTACCCCCAAGGCCCCTCCCACCCTCCCCATTAGCTGACACCCCTACCCCGCTCACACATATCTCTCCCTGTTCCCTCGCCCCCCACCCTCATTCCCCAGGCGCCCCATCATATTTCGCTCTCCCCTCCCACACCGCATATACAACTTCCACCGAGGTCATACCCCTCCACCTCCCCTTGCCCTTTTACTCTACCCTCCCCCCCCCCCTAACCCCCACACCCCCCTCCTCACTCCTCGCTCTCGGTCGTGTGGCTTATATGGCCATGGTCATATCTAACCCTGGACGGTATGTGTTAGTGGTCCAAGTACAGCTGGGGGAGGGGGGGGGAGGGATTAGGTCCAGCTTGGGGTAGGGGAAGGGATTAGGTCCAGCTGGGAGGCTGGACGGGGTGACGGCAGGACATTCAGCGACGATCCAAAAGCCTGCAGGTTCGATCCGCGACCGCATCTGGTATCTGTGGCAATATCTGGTCCTTGCTCATCGAGGATTCATCGCATTGTCGTCATCTCGGTACGATCCTCGGTCCGGTTGGTCCCTTGTTTGGACAATGTGACTTACGTACACAGTATCAACCAGTCGTTCATATCTTCATCCGCTGAATGCAGTGAATCTCTACACACACAGTCCATAGTCTCTACCAACCTTTGTAACAGGTAATAGTTTTTTTCTGTTATATTGTCGCGAAGAAATGTTAGAGCACACAACTTTTCCCGACCAGCCGTCCGCCATATTTGTTTTTGGCGGATACCGGTACCTGTGAATGCGACTTGGTTCCTCCTCTCCGTTAGCATATGACTCTCCGCTAGAGGGCCTTGTCAGTCGCTCACTTAAGGACAACAGCAACGCCCTCTGTCATAGGTAATTGACGGTTACAAAGTTTGGGACCCAGGCTACAAATGGATCAAATGTTGGCGGGACTCGCCAGGTGGCGCTGCATACGCATGGCGGTTGGTCGGGAAAAGTCGCATGCTCTAACATTTGTTCGCGAAAATATGACTTAAACAATCTAGTGTTGACACACTTTCTTGATGTCAGAAGATAGAACAAGGTATATAGAATACGTAAGCATTATTATTGTACGCGCCCACATTATAATAAAAGCTACAGTCGACTCTCTACTAACGTCTAAGGGTTTTAACATTGACAGCGTTGTGCCCCCAGAGAAGCGGGCTTGCCTGGGGGCACATGCGCCAAGACCGTGCCCTGTCCAGCGGAAGGCAAACCGTGGCCTGGCCAGCAGAAGGCAAACCGTGCCCTGGCCAGCGGAAGGCAAACCGTGGCCTGTCCAGCGGAAGGCAAACCGTGGCCTGGCCAGCGGAAGGCAAACCGTGGCCTGTCCAGCGGAAGACAAACCGTGGCCTGGCCAGCGGAAGGCAAACCGTGGCCTGTCCAGCGGAAGGCAAACCGTGGCCTGGCCAGCGGAAGGCAAACCGTGCCCTGGCCAGCGACAGGCAAACCGTGGCCTGTCCAGCGGAAGGCAAACCGTGGCCTGTCCAGCGGAAGGCAAACCGTGGCCTGGCCAGCGGAAGGCAAACCGTGCCCTGGCCAGCGGAAGGCAAACCGTGCCCTGGCCAGCGGAAGGCAAACCGTGGCCTGTCCAGCGGAAGGCAAACCGTGGCCTGGCCAGCGGAAGGCAAACCGTGCCCTGGCCAGCGACAGGCAAACCGTGGCCTGTCCAGCGGAAGGCAAACCGTGGCCTGTCCAGCGGAAGGCAAACCGTGGCCTGTCCAGCGGAAGGCAAACCGTGGCCTGTCCAGCGGAAGGCAAACCGTGGCCTGTCCAGCGGAAGGCAAACCGTGGCCTGTCCAGCGGAAGGCAAACCGTGGCCTGGCCAGCGGAAGGCAAACCGTGGCCTGTCCAGCGGAAGGCAAACCGTGGCCTGTCCAGCGGAAGGCAAACCGTGGCCTGTCCAGCGAAAGGCAAACCGTGGCCTGTCCAACGGAAGGCAAACCGTGACCTGTCCAGCGGAAGGCAAACCGTGACCTGTCCAGCGGAAGGCAAACCGTGGCCTGGCCAGCGGAAGGCAAACCCATACCTTACTATGTGAATCACTGGGTGACCTCAGGCGAATAAATCGTTAATGCTCCAGGAGATCGTAGTAGCTCGCCAGTAAAACCTTTAATTAGAATCTGGGTTAAGGAGGGGAGAGCAGCGTTGGGCATGCCCCCCATTCTCTTACAATGGCTTCATTGGCGTGTGAGAGCAGCAGGTAAACGGTAGACACGGTGGAGCGACGGTTGGTCTGTTTACAGCAAACCGGACGCTCGTTAAACGTCCTGCTGTTAATAACGCGCGTATCGCTCTATATGAGTACACCGTCAACGTTCAGTTGTTAATAGCGCGTTTGTGGCTCTATATTAACACACTGCCAACGTGCAGTTGTGAACATGTCGCGTGTGGCTCTGTATTAGTACACCGTCAGCGTGCAGTTGTGAATAGCGCGCGTGTGGCTCTATAGTCATGCCTTGTCAGTGCCGAGCCACCCGACAAGTCTCGCCCGATCACGTGGTCGATGAAAGAGCGAGCGAGAGAGACTTGCACTCGATGGCTTCGGTGTGTCTTCAGCTTGTATGGCAGGAGCAGGGCGGGGGGTGGGGGGGGGGGGGAGGGGGCAGACATACAAGGGTGCTAAGGCCGGTGCTGGTGATATAACCGGCTAGTTTGGACTGGTGATTTGACGTGTGTGTGTGAAGAAGGCATGAGGGGTGGGGGGCTGCAAAATGTCAGGCGGGGTTGGGTCTGGTGGGCTGGTGTAGAGCGTGAGTGGGCATGGCTGAAACAGATATGATGGTATTATAGCACGCTGGGAGGTTGGTGGGAGGGGGCGTTTATTCACTTTGAGCCACATGGTTACCGTATAATATGGATTAATCCATATTGCTGTTATATAAGCAGGCTGTTGTCAGCCTTCTCACCTTACGCCCTCCCGCTCTCCATCCGCCCTCCCACAACTCCACCCTATCCCCACCTCGCCCCCTCCCCCCATCAACTCATCAACCCATCAACCCACAGTCATGGGCACCATCGGAATTGTCAATGTGATCTCGCGTGAAGGCCGCGAGATCATCGGAACGCCAAGTGTTGCATCGCGCCATATGGTGCCCACCGTCACGGGGCTGTGTGGCTCGTACCATTGTGCTTTTGACTGGAGGTCGTCCGGTGGGGCGGGGTGACAGGGTGGGTGGGGCGGGGTGACAGGGCGGGTGAGGCGGGGTGACAGGGTGAGCTGGCGGTCTGACGGCAAGTGCACATATTAGCTCGTCGGTTTGAAAGATCGATGTGTATCAAACAATTTACCCGCAACGTCGCGGCAAATAGAAATAATACGAAACTTATTGCTCTACATGTGTAAGACCTTACGCCCCCCCCCCCCTTCCCCACCACCAGCACCGTCACCACCACCCCCACTCACTATGGATGAGTCAAACTATCATATGTTTGGTCCAAGTATGGTGTGAATCTTAGGCCAGCTTTTGGTCACATAAGGTCTAAATCGATCCAATCCTCTAATACTCCCATCGTTACAGATACCAAGACGTTAATCCCGGCTAAAACTTGGATTGCATCATAATATAACATTAATCCAATATTATCTAATTGATCGACGCGTTCATCGATTCGATTGGGTACTTCAATCGATCTAATACTGTCTAGTCTCTCTCTGAATAAATGTCCAAATATTCTAACCTGACGTTTTGTGTTGTATTACTCGTTATTTACGATGTAAGCTCTCCGTGTGCACGCTTTACTTTGCTACTGAACCTTGGTTCACGTTGACCTCTTTCCGAAGGAGTCTCACTATATAGTTAAGTGTAGGTTACGCAGACGGTTAATGATATTGGGCGTTTATAATGCTAAACCTTATTGATTGCCATTTCAATCCGAACATTAAAAGTCATCACCGTCCCTAGTTTTACGCAACTACGGAGCATGCTAAGTGCTCTGAAGCTATGTACATGCCTGGATCGTTCCAGCAGTTACATTGTACTTTGTCAGGGATGGTTACTTGGTCCAGTTTAACCTTCAGTCGCACACAGGTGTCAAAGTCCAATATAGGAAATTTCACCTGTCGGCATGAGCTGCACATCTGCAGGTCAAGGGTTCGCACCAGTGGTATTCTCATCTGTCTGCATGTGAAGGCTTATTTAGATGACGAATCCTCACAGGACAATAGAAAAGGTTTTGGTGAAACGTGCCCACATGAAGATAACCAATAGTCTCGATATATTTTGTTTTAGCATGCTTGCCAACGGTAAGCAAATCTACCGATATAGCTAATTATTTTCACAAAGTACATATACGGCTGCGTAGATGGCATTATGAACTGCCATCTGTCTCTTCTCGTCTACATCCACCCGCTGTTTCTGTACCCGATCCACCGAACTATATCGTGTACAGTAAAAGAGCCAGTTTATTTTTTCTCATGTCTACCATGATTGTCAATATCGAATATATCGCAATAACTATAGACAGACTATGCCTACCTGTCCCAGATAGATAGGTAACTAGGACGCATCGATCCTTGCACTGTGCGCCACACGGCATGCGATGGACGCATCGTTACGGCGGTAGATGGTTATGTGGCCATGGAATTTAAATTTAAATATTCGCTGTCACGCACTGCAGCACAAGGCCGTTTTCAGGCCTTGGGAGGCTCAATGACATTGAGGGGTATGAGACGCTAGGGGGGGGGGGGGGGGTAGAAAGAGCGGGGGGTGGACGGAATAAATGACATCAGATTGATCAGAGAGTGGCTGTTGGTGCCACATAGCTGAAGGTTAACTTCAATGACGCACACGACCTCAGGAATCACTGGCTCGTGGCAAACGCTTCCAATGTGTATGCTAAATTATCCATGAGACCAGCAATGGTAGAATCAAATAACTTGCGAGGTAGCCATGGACAGTCAAAGGTGATGAAATGAGCAACGTATAAGAGTGAAAAAGTGAATATATGCATATATATGTGTGTGTGTGTGTCCATGCTTTGTGCGATTGCATGGGTATTGATTTATCATACGGGGAAGGGCCAGCGATATTCATAGATATTTAGCGTAACATTGTTCAATGTGGGTTTCCCGAACGCGGTTCTTCCTATTTTGTTTATATAGACCGCCAACCTGGTATGGAATAAAGCTACAGCATGGTGGCCGGGCATAGCGGGGGGTGGTGGTCGATGGGTGATGCTGGGGGTTTGCTGGGGGGGGGGGAGGGGTAATGAAGGGTGGGGCGAGGGGGGGGGGGGTGAAAGGTTGGGGTGAAAAGTTGGGGTGGTGGCTGTTTGGCGGAGTACGGATGTTATACAACCCGGGCGGGACCTCGTAGAGACTGGAAGCAGGCAGAAGTGTACCCCAGAGAATCCGGAACTGGTCTCCCTGGAGCCGGGAAATCCGCCCGCCAGATGGCGCCACTGGGCCCGGGATATTGGCCAGAAGCAGCGCAGCGCCTCCCGGCCTCATCCGTGGGCGACCTGCGTAGGCCGGGTGTTTTTTAAGAGCAGGAACAAGGAAGAGCGTGGAAGAAGGGAAAAGGCCGTCCTCCTTTCTCTCTCCCCGCCTTATAACAGACAGACACCATGGTCTCTTGTACCATGAGTGGCATCATGCAGCCAATCCACTCTCAATTATGCTGGTCAATAGTTGTTTATGGAAATGGGGATCACATATTCTCTGACCTGTAATGATCCCTAGCTCAGTAGGTAAACAGGATGGACGAGCGGCAGCTTAACAGGTTGTGGGTTCGAGCCCTAGTGCCTGCATCTGGAACTCTCCCAAGGTCGTTCTGTCTCGTTCTCTGTCTCTTATCTCTCTCTCTTATCTCTCTCACTCTTTGTCTTTCTCATTTTGTCTCTCCCTTATAACTCTATCTCTCTCTCCGTCTGTTTCTATCTTTCCTCTCTCTCCCTCCCGCTCTCTATCACTCTCACTGCGTCTCCCGCCCCCACACCCGCTCTCCTCTAAGTCAAAGACAGGCCGTGATTAAATACCACGACGACCTCCATGTTATGCCATGGACAAGTCTTCCGTCGTCCGTCCTGTGCCATCCGTGCCGTACTGGCATGTACCGTACTGGGGGGGGGGGTGGGGGGGATTGCTCTCTGAAAACTTCCCACCGGGGGTGTGGAGTGTGCTCTGTGAAAACCTTGCGACCGGGGGCGGGGGGGGGGGGGTCCTCCTTACAGCCCGCAACCAGGCAGTATAAACAGGCGCAGAGGGCACGCAGAGGGGACCCAGGAACGTAGTACCCTCACCCCTCGGGAGAATATTGGTGGGTGGGAGCCCAGGGGATATATCTATATCTATAAACATACACACGCCAGTATATACATATATATATATATACTAGCGAGGGTTTCATGCAGGAGTACGAGAGACGGAAGAGTAAGATATGAGAAGGGATAACTCGATGAGGGGGGGGGGGGATGATGGGAGACCGGGGTTAGAGGGAAGAATACAAGACTCCGGGTTTAGATGCGGCGGAGGGGCAAGATAGGATAACAGAGGGTAACAGAGAATAATAGGACATGGGCTTTTGGAAGGGGGCGGCGTGCAGAGGAGAGGGGAGGGGGGGGGGGGGTCGGGGATGGTTGGGTGGGACTGTTGATGCGGAGGCAGAGACGTATAATGAGGCGGGCGGTGGCCTGAGGTATATGAACCCTTCCCGCGGCGCTGTCAGACTCCTATTGCCTCGTGGCAGGCAGTCTTTTACCCCCGGATCAATGTGCCACGGTTATCGAGAGGCTACGCGCTGGAGTCCATGTACGGAGCCACAATAGGCGTGTGTGGCACAGGGCGGGGTAAAGCCAGTTAAACGACACCCCCCCCCCCCTCCCCCCTCATCCTCACCCGGCTCGCGTCCTGCCTCTCCTCCCCACCCCTCGATTGGCCTGGACGTGTAGTCTTGTAACTACCGCACCCGATATCTCCGCACCCCCGTGGACTGCTTACCAAATATGTAGGATATGCGGATGGACGGGCAGGGGGACGGACCTGGGGTTACGGGGGTGGAGGGGGGGGGGGCGGACTGACGGCCCACGGCGAACCTCATCAATAGATCAACTGCTTTGTAGCCACCTTGGCAGTCCCACCGGCATTGGCACAAGCAAAAAGATCACTCTATATTTCACGGATCAGGGTGAATGGAAAGGGCAAGAACAGGTTACGGTTGGCATGGGGGCTGGGGGATGGCGGGGTGGCGTAGTCAATGCAAAAGGAAGGATGTGAATGGAGCACATCATGTCCAGTGTCGTGCCAATTTGTTTACACTGTCTACATACAATTAAGACGAGGTCGTGTTGTCACGAACATAACTCGAGATGGAGCAATAAACGCTGGGCGTAGCAGTATTGTACTCTCCACACTGTTCCCCCTCCACTTGTCACGTCAGATTTGTTGGTGGTGGCCATGCAGTTAGGCTTGTTTTGAATTGTTTATTAGCCATCGATTGGCATGCCCCCCCCCCCTCCCCCCACTTTCTGTTTGTCTCAACACTCAACATGCCGCAGAACCACCAGGCGGGTCCACAGATTAGACTGTTAATCGGTGTGCCGACCACTCTGTTAACCCCTGGTCCCCCGCTTCAAGCTGTGCTTTCACGCTGACCTTTTACCGCACTTGACAATGAACAATTGCGAGTCACTATTTATCAAGTTGTTTAACATTTCTACCATCGGCTTTGATGATTGATTGCCTATTGCCCGCCCCCAACATCATCTAGCGCTGATATATATCTATATATCTTTATTGATATATATGAAACCTTCGTCTCGATTACCATAGACAGTCTATGGTTCTTATGATAGCAACCCGTCTTGGCTTTCAGATAGTCTTCCTGACCAATTGGTTTTCTGTGTTTTTTTTACTATTCCTTAGTTTTTGTACACATGGTATAAATGAATGACATTTTACTTGACTAAGCTGTGTGTGTTCTTGCCATGACCGGTTCTGTCAGTTTTCAACTGGTCATCAATGGGACATCGACCATATGACCCATTTCTCACATCCTGCAAATTGATTTTGCGATAACGTCAGCCAGAGCCCATATATAATAATACTTAAGGAAGATATTTATTTTATTTCGATATCGCTACTCAAATGTCTCCGGGTCAATATATCTTTATATATTATAGTTTGTGCCTAGAGATGACATACATTGATGTAAATCATCTTCGCATCATAAATGATGGCACTTAGATGAACCAGAAGAACCGATATCTCTGCCCTATAGGTCTGCGTCATGTTTGTCTGTTCGAATGGGTGTTACCCAATACACATTATCGTCTTCCTACCTAGATAACTGCCCCCCCCCCCCCCCCCCGGTGAGTGCTATGAACCCTCGTGAGGTCAGGTGTCAGATATGCATCCAACTTCCTTGCTCCGGAATTGATTTCTGCTGTTGACATTTGCCTCGGTAAACCCCACACTGGCGACTGCAGGCCGCTGACATAAGCCGGAGACCTTGACAGGTGTGGAGAGACCCAGGGTCCTGCCACCCACGATCGCCCATCAGCTTAATGCTGCTATTGTCCACTCAGCGGCGGTCTGTATGGTGACCGTCGCCTACAGGACTCCTTGGCCTTGCCCTTTCGTCCTTCCCCTCTTCTTCTTACTCCTCCTCTGCCTCTTCCTCGCCTCCTCCTCCTCCTCCTCCTCTTCCTCCTCCTGCTCCTCCATCCCCTCGCATCCTGCTCCTTCACCTCCTGTCTTTCTCCTCCTCTTCCTACCTACCCCTTCTCCCCCTCCTCCTCCATCTCCTCATCTTCCTAGCTTACTACCTCCTCGTCATCCTTCTCCTCCTCCTTCCCTTCCTACCTACCCCTCCCCCCCCCCCGCCTCCTCCTCGTTGTCGCTTTCCCCTGACAATGATTTTTGCCCCTAGGTATAAGACGTGCCTTCGCCTCTTGCAAGTAGTCCAATTGAAAGGTTGCCAAGGGGGTGAAGGACGCGCTACAAAGGGAACTCGTTCTGTGTCTCATAGGAACTCGTCACCTTTGTCTGGTAATTGTGTGTTGGGCGGTAGGCCTCCGCGGCTGCATGACAGGGCCGGCCTTTATCACGGTGACCGTCTTTTATCTGGTCATTATGTGTCTTGACCATGACCGCTACTGTCTGCATCAGCATCGCTGGTCAGCATCATTCGGACATCAACGATATAACATTCTTACTAATGGCCATGACAAATAATTCCCCTTTCAACTTACAAATGATCAAATATCACGTACCTGAAGAATCATGAATTTACGCGTTCTTCCCACCGTTATAGAGGCTATTGAGATTGAGAGTATGGTGGGGGTTGTGGGGTGATGTTGTGGCGGGTGTTAAGTTAATGAGGGTGTGGTGTAACTGTTGGGATGGGGTGTGGACTGGGCGGGGTGAGGCCTGGGCTAGGCGAGCTATTTATTATAGAGTTTGTTTGGTTGTTTATGAGCTTGCATTGCTGGCAGTGTCGATGTGTTTGCCCACGTGGATCCTGTCAGCACGTACTGCCCCCCCCACGCTCCTCCCTCCCGCTTCCCACTGACGGTGTACCCCTCTCCATCCTCCCCCCACCCCTCATGCCACCTCCCCGAAGGCCGTTCACCCAGGGTCACACTGTGTGTTTGTTTACGCCCTTGGTAGGAGTCCTTCCCGTCCATTGATCGCGATATTGTAAATAACAACAACAAAATGGTGCACCACGTGCCGCCGATGCCCATCCGTATACTGAACACCGAAAACACACTGTGTAACCGACACGTGCATCTGGCCCCTGATTATGGCCGACTACAGATTAATAATCGTTATGGGACTGCTTGCTTCAATGCTAGAGAGCCGAAAAATTAATCGATAATTATGCGGTAAATGTTAAACATGAGACTAAGCAGTGGCTCGCGGTGCCATAGTAATGGAAATACCCATGCGTATTTGCTGTGTGTATTCATAGCAACAATATTTAAATGCCTCATTAATTCATTAATACTGTATCACGGTACTAATTGGTAATACCGATATGTGGAGCGGAAGATGCGATCATAATATAGTATGAAGACAATAAGCCGAAGCCATATATTCGGGCGTGTGCATGTGTAGTATTTCTGGTCCCAGGCCCGAATGGCCCGGTTTCGAACCGGCATCCAGGACGAACACCACCCGCATTAGACCAAAGGGAACTTTGGCCCGAAGCTCTTGGTGTCTGTTATTCACCGGGTCTGGGCCGAGACACACACAGACGTTTAGCTGTGCACCAGGATAAACGCTAGCACCAGTGCACAACAAGTCTGAGTGCACAACACGTTTGAGTGCGCAACACGTCTGAGTACACAACACGTTTGAGTGCGCAACACGTTTAAGTGCACAACACGTACAACACGTCTGAGTGCACAACACGTCTGAGTGCACGACACGTAAAACACGTCTGAGTGCACAACACTTACAACACGTCTGAGTGCACAACACGTCTAAGTGCACAACACGTCTGTGTGCACAACACGTCTAAGTGCACAACACGTCTGTGTGCACAACACGTCTAAGTGCACAACACGTCTGTGCACAACACGTCCAAGTGCACAACACGTCTGAGTGCACAACACGTCTAAGTGCACACCACGTCTGAGTGCACAACACGTCTGTGTGCGCAACACGTCTAAGTGCACAACACGTACAAACGTCTAAGTGCACAACACGTACAACACGTCTGAGTGCACAACATGTCTAAGTGCACAACACGTCTGAGTGCACAACACGTCTGAGTGCACAACACGTCTGAGTGCACAACACGTCTGAGTACACAACACGTCTGAGTACACAACACGTCTGAGTACACAAGTCTGAGTGCACAACAAGTCTGTGCACAACACGTCTGAGTACACAACACGTCTGAGTACCCAACATGTTTGAGTACACAACATGTCTGAGTGCACAACACGTCTGAGTACACAACACGTCTGAGTACACAACACGACTGAGTGCACAACACGTCCGAGTACACAACACGTCTGAGTACACAACATGTCTGAGTACACAACACGTCTGAGTACACAACACGTCTGAGTGCACAACACGTATGTGTGCACAACACGTCCGAGTACACAACACGTCTGAGTATACAACATTTCTGAGTGCACAACACGTCTGAGTACACAACACGTCTGAGTGCACAACACGTCTGAGTGCACAACACATCTGAGTACACAACACGTCTGAGTACACAACACGTCTGAGTGCACAACACGTCTGTGTGCACAACACGTCTGTGTGCACAACACGTCTGAGTACACAACACGTCTGAGTACACAACATTTCTGAGTACACAACACGTCTGAGTACACAACACGTATGAGTGCACAACACGTCTGAGTGCACAACACATCTGAGTACACAACACGTCTGAGTACACAACACGTCTGAGTACACAACACGTCTGAGTACACAACACGTCTAAGTGCACAACACGTACAACACGTCTGTGTGCACAACACGTCTGTGTGTACAACACGTCTGCGTACACAACATGTCTGAGTACACACCACGTCTGAGTGCACAAGTCTGAGTACACAACACGTCTGGGTACACAACACGTCTGAGTACACAACACGTCTGAGTACACAACACGTCTGAGTGCATAACACGTCTGAGTGCACAACACGTCTGAGTACACAACACGTCTGAGTACACAACACGTCTGAGTACACAACACGTCTGAGTGCACAACACGTCTGAGTAGACAACACGTCTGAATAGACAACACGTCTGAGTACACAACACGTCTGAGTGCACAACATGTCTGAGTACACAACATGTCTGAGTACACAACACGTCTGGGTACACAACACGTCTGTGTGCACAACACGTCTGAGTACACAACACGTCTGAGTACACAACACGTCTGAGTGCACAACATGTCTGAGTACACAACACGTCTGGGTACACAACATGTCTGAGTACACAACACGTCTGGGTACACAACACGTCTGAGTACACAACACGTCTGAGTACACAACACGTCTGAGTACACAACACGTCTGAGTGCACTGCTGTATGATCTGAATGTCGCTGACGTAGCGTTCAACGAACCCCATTTTTCACCTATTATTGATTCTGTGTCAGCGATTTGGCGTCATTTGTTTTTCATCAGTTATCTCTATTGCTGTTCAACATGCGTTATATCGGTACCATTGTGAGGTGAGGTGTTTCCAATGGGTATAGTTATAGAGTGGTCAGTCATCATGCGGGGACGCAAAGGGAGACCTTGCCAACATCCCCATCAGCAATAACATGGCTGACCTGCTAATATAAGCTAAAACCGACCTTATTTGTGTGCGCAACACATTGATAAATATATATCAGACATCGGTTGTGTTTATACATATTTTCTGGACATAATCATTATTTATTCTCCAAGTTGGCACTGTTCTAATCACAGATCGTGTGGTTTGACGTTACTTGAACTGACCGGCTACCTAGAAGGGGACGGGGGGGGGGTGGGGGGGGTGGGGTAAATAGTATCATATCGAGATGAATCACTTGATATAAGTGTACTAACTGGGAGAGGCGGGGGGCGGGGGATACTATGATATCAAGACGGATCGCTTGGGATCGATATAATATTGCCGCTAAATACCTTAATGACTGTATCGCCTGGGCGCGGCAGTGATTACAACCATTACCACCTGATTATATAAAACAATTGTCCCAATGGCAATGGTCTGACGGTGGACGCAATCAACACAGGAGAGATAAGCGGGATTAGTCATCAGCTGCAGAATGTAATAATTTTAAGCTGATTAATTGCGGTGCCTAGCTCACCGCCCTCGACAGGTCTCCACGGCTACCGCAGGGGCAATCACGGCGCGGGACACAGCCCAATCAGAGCGGTGTCGCACGCCAAATAGTCACCTTGGGAAGGGAGGTCGTAGCGCGAGGCAAGTCACGCAAAGTCACGCCGATGCACGCAAACCCTCGCCGCTAGGGAGCAGCACTGTGGTGGATGGATTATCTGTCGAGAGTCCTTTTGATGACGGAAATAAGCCGTGCATGCACAATAAAATACCGGAGACCGAGGATAATTCCTGACTGGAGTTTATAGCCCCGAAACGCAGATGAAAGCACATAATGCGGATCTCTGTTTTTATTGTGTGGTTACGTTTTTTTCTGTGGCTGATTCTTACTTTTCTATCGATCAAGGTTTGCATCACATCCACCGAGCCGAGACTGTTGTTTACTGCACACGGCGGAAAAAATATTTAAAAAATGCGCTGGTATCCTGGGGGAGGGAGGGACGCGGGGGGGGGGGGTATCAGGGTTATGGTATAATCCAAGACCTACAGCGAAGTCCGATAAGGTCCCAATCGCATGCGCCACAGATGTCGTCAAAAAGATGTTACGGCGATTACCTGACATTAGCCGAGTTGTACAAAAATTCCAGTCGATGGTAATCACACTACCGTCGATGGTAGATATGAGGCTGCGGACTCCACAGGTCGCCGTATTCAGTAACACGGCGGATAGGCTAGGGCAGGAGATGGATAGACGCTAGATAGGTGATGGATAGGTACTATAGTACAATAGTAGGCAATTGACAGGTTCTGGCTAAGCGAGGGTAGGCAATGGACAGGTACCGGCCAAGCGAGGGAAGGCAATGGACAGGTACTGGCCAAGCGAGGGTAGGCAATGGACAGGTACCGGCCAAGCGAGGGTAGGCAATGGACAGGTACTGGCCAAGCGAGGTTAGGCAATGGACAGGTACCGGCCAAGCGAGGGAAGGCAATGGACAGGTACTGGCCAAGCGAGGGTAGGCAATGGACAGGTACCGGCCAAGCGAGGGTAGGCAATGGACAGGTACTGGCCAAGCGAGGGTAGGCAATGGACAGGTTCTGGCCAAGCGAGGGTAGGCAATGGACAGGTACTGGCCAAGCGAGGGTAGGCAATGGACAGGTACTGGCCAAGCGAGGGTAGGCAATGGACAGGTTCTGGCCAAGCGAGGGTAGGCAATCGACAGGTTCTGGCTAAGCGAGGGTAGGCAATCGACAGGTTCTGGCTAAGCGAGGCTACACAATCGACAGGTTCTGGCTAAGCGAGGGTAGGCAATCGACAGGTTCTGGCCAAGCGAGATTAGGCAATCGACAGGTTCTGGCTAAGCGAGGGTAGGCAATGAACAGGTTCTAAATAGACGACGGGCTGGCGATGTGTGAGTAAGTGCACGTTTTGTACGGGTTATGCATAGCGGATAAGCGCTGAACAGATACTGGAGAGACCATAGAAAGGCGATGTGTCCATATACAGGCAATACGCAGCAGTGGATTGGCAATGGCTTCAGTTTTATTTACGCCAATATCTGGTGTTAATGCTCTAACCAACCTGTCTGGCTAATGCCGCTTTCTACACCGAACACAACATGTCACTTATTTTTCGCTGTTGTTGCTTTTCCGGCTTAAAGATATCATCATTGGTAAGAACGTTAATTATAACACCACACTTTACAAGTTATATTTGTATTTGGAGAAAGCCTTCGCTCTCCATGTGGAACTTAATCCCAAACTCTGGTAAAACCGGGAACACAGGTGACCAAGAGAGACATGTTCCTTTTTATCGCCCAGAGTAATAGACTCGAACACGGGCCACATGTGCTCTTATCGTGAGGCGCCGCACAGTTCAACAGCTGGCATGACGAAAATATTTTTCTACGCCGCACCCCTCTTGTTTTGCCACGATGAGCTTCATACATTTGCTCTCTTGTGGCCTGACCATTTCCGTGGCCGGTTAAGTTAAATGTCTAAGGTTTGTGTCCCTGGGTGCCTTGCTCCATGGCCTCCATTGCCCCCACCGCTGTGGCCTGGCTGACCAACTCGCTGCTCCTCGGCTCGCCAGTGAGGGTGAGTGAGCGCCACCTCCAGCCACATGACCTCGAATACCGTAAAAAGGGTCAGGATCACTCTGTCTCCTGCCCAGGAATTTGGCAGCCAGATGTGAGCCCGAGTGCTCAGCACACATCGTGCTATGAGGATGGGGCCGGGGGAGGGGGGCGTAATTTTACAAGGCTGAATCAGCCCCCTCCCTCCCTCCCTCCCAGCCATCCCAACCCCTCCCAAATGTCATCATCCGTCCCGCTGTAGTTGCCATGTCAACAACCTCGGTCCCCCTTTTCGAGAGCTACGGTGGATCCATAAAATGGCGGCCCGTGTAATGAACGGCGGAATGTGTCGTCTTCCGGCCCAGCGTGTCGTCATGGCAGCCACTCCGTGGAGGCAATGATGCCACGCCGGGGTACCCCTGGCGGAATGCCTTACCTCGGGATCAACATTAGCCGTTTTATGCGGCATGATATCCGGTCTAAATTTTTGCCGTGTCGCCACTTACCGTGTTATCCCGTTTTATCAACAGCCGCGTCGATGGGCGACCCTTGCATGGGCGACATTGATCAATAGCCCTGCCTGCCCCATCGGGCCTGACCGCTGACCGCCCACAGAGCCGTCATGTCGTGTTATTATACATTATATCGTTTCTCAATCACTGTCAATCCCTTTACCGGCGAAATATAGGGTCAGTTGTGGATCAAGTTGTTAATGGTCTTTTAACGCCTTTCTGAAATGGGCATCCGTTTTCACACAGTCAACATATTCAGCAGGTTTTTAGTTTCAGATACACGTTGCGCAAATTGTAGATGGCTCTCCTACGAACATTTACGCAACATGGCTGTGTTTGCACTTGCAAATTACGCGTAAGTGACGTGGGATATACATTGGCACAAACAATTAGGATGTAGCAATATATATTAGCACAGGCAAATATGTTCTATTATGATGTTGATGTCCCCGGCGAGTATGATGCGGTAATGGTTTTGTTATGACCATCTTGCACTGGCATTGCCAGAGTTCTTGGACTGAGGACCACTGCCAATGATACGCCATCAACCCCCATCCTCTCATTAGTGCTCATGTATTGACTGACTCATGACGTTGGCGGCAGTTGCCACGGCGTCAGATTGCCTTTTAAGTGCCTCCAGTCAAATATCGTTTGTCTCGCAATACTGGTTTGCTTCGACTCGGCCTCCGTTCTTATTAACAAGCCATAAGAAACCGCCTCCCGCGAGACGGGTTTTGCCCGGGAAGCCCGCCGCGGTCTGCATCCGGCTGCAAGAGAAAACGACTGGTAGTGGGTAGGGAGAGATGGCGGGGGCGGGGGGCGGGGACGGCGGCGGCGGGGGCGGCGGCGGGGGCGGTGGCAAGGGCGGGTGTGGAGCTGGGCGGGGGCGGGACGGGGTTGGTGGTCGTGTTGGTGTGTGGAGGGGTGGGGGGATTGACTTGCATGGATTGGATGGATGAATGAATAAATAAATTGAATTTAATGGATTGGGTGGAAGATTGTATGGCTTGTGTGGATGGATGTATGACTTGGGTGGATGGATGTATGGCTTGGGTGGATGGATGTATGGCTTGGGTGGATGGATGTATGGCTTGGGTGGATGGATGTATGGATTGGCTGGATGGATGTATGGCTTGCCAATGGGTGGATGGATGGGTGCATGATTGGGTGAATAGATAAATGAATGGATAGTTGGATTGATGGAATAGATGGATGGATGAATGTTTGGCTTGGGTGGATGGACGGATGGACTGGCCAGATGCCTGGATTGATGGATGGATAACTAAATGAATGGATATTTGGATGAATGGCTTGGCATTATGCATGGGTAGATCGATAGTTGACACTGGTCTGGCGGAGTGTGTTTGCATCCTAAGAAGATGAGCTGGGGGAAGGGCGGAGGTCAGAGAGAGGGACCGCCATGGAAGGGTGTATAACCCCACCACGTGGCGATCGATGTGTTGTTGCGTTGAAGGCCCATGTGAGAGTGAACATGGACGGGCACATATCGCAGGCTGCTGGAAGCTTGGGTGAGGGGGGTGGGCTGCAGAGGGACGGGCATACCCGACCGCCATAAAGGCTTTGTCACGGGGCGAGGCGGCTAGCTAGGAAGGAGGTCTAAGCAATTAATGAGGGAATGTACGAGGTATGCAGCGGATGGCGCTGTGATAGGGTAAAGGCAAAATATGTATTTCCGAACTTCAGGCACAATACCCATGGTACATATATGCAATCTGCATGCCACGAAGGTGTTAGGAAGGTGCCTCTTAATATAAATGCTTCGTGCTCAGCCCGTATCGAGGGGGTCTAACAATGTTTAAAAGTTTACTGCCCATGAGTCATTTAATAACGTTTACGGATATGAGATACTGTTTATATAGTTTGTGTTTTTATAGACGCGAAGGAAGTAAGGTGAGGGGTGGGGTGGTGGCAGCAGAGGGTAATAGACTCGACAGAAAGCAGGGATAAAGCATACAGTCCTGTAACCTGACAGAAGCCTGGTGTGCTAGTGCCCCCTCATGGGGGTTGGACTAACTTGACCAAAGGATAGATGGTGAAAAATACACTTTAAATCGCCCCCAAAGCGATCAATTGAAATGAAGATGAACGTTGTTTGAAAGCCAGGTTTCAAAATATTTTATGGGAAACATCCCTGGCTTAGTGGTTAGCGCACAAGACCGCATATCAATAAGTCGTGGGTTCGCATCCAGGCAACCTAATCTGCGGCCTGTGTCATCCACGTACACCTCGTCGTCCCGGGAGGTTCCTTGGCTCAGTGTGTGCACAAAACCGGCATAAAATACCAATTCCTTAATTTATTTCTAACATATTATGAAGTGGCCGTCGGTTCATGTTTAGCGAGAGGGTGACATGATTGACATCGTGAAACATCGTGAAACTTGCGCCCACTAGGGGAGCCACCGTTCGTGGCGTGGCTTATTTAGTTTCTGGTCTGTATTGATCGCGACCCGAGGTCGCAGTGATCGCGTGGCGCGCCCCGGTCACCCCGGCGTGGGGAACCCAGCCTATCCAATGGGTATACACACTGTGAAACACATTGTACGTTCAACTGATCCTTATCAGGTATCTGGGGCTATGCGCAGTAGGTCTAGGGCTTATCTTTCTTCAGCAACCCACCCCCCCGTTTCATCATGTACACAGCCACACCCACACCCACACCCTGACCCACACTCTGACCCACACCCCCACCCACACCCTGACCCACACCCTGACCCACACCCACACCCACATCCACATCCACCCGCACCCACACCCCACCCACATCCACACCCACACCCACACCCACACCCACACCCACACCCACATCCACACCCACACCCACACCCACACCCACACACACACCCACATCCACACCCACACCCACATCCACACCCACACCCACATCCACACCCACACCCACACCCACACCCACACACACACCCACACCCACATCCACACCCACACCCACACCCACATCCACACCCACATCCACACCCACACCCACACCCGCACCCACATCCACATCCACCCGCACCCACACCCCACCCACACCCACACCCACACCCACACCCACATCCACACCCACACCCACACACACACACACACCCACATCCACATCCACACCCACACACATACACACCCACACCCATACACATACACACCCACACCCACACACATACACACCCACACTCACACCCACACACATCCACACCCACACCCACACTCACCCACCCCGTCATATTAGCCTGTTCTCCCCTTCGGCGATGGGGGAACGGCCCCGAGACATTGTACTCTGGTATCCCCGCCAGATAGTATCGACCTGTGCTGTAGACATTACACTCCAGGTACTTGCCTTGGTACTCTATAACAGCGAGAACACATGGCAGCCTCTCTGGATCCTGCTGACATGGTCTCTTCTAGTTTTGTACTTGTCATTGAATTAAATGTAGAAAGCTACATTGGTATTACTCAGGGATGTGTCCATATATACAGGTGATGCATAAATATGTGTATGGTGGTTTGACACTTTGAGTCAAAGTGGAGTGAGCTGCCCACTAGGCCACGCGGTGCCCCCTTGCTGACGACAGAACCAGGCAGTGGTTACTGTATTCGCGTCTGTATTAGGCGTTCATGCCGTCCTAGCTGGACAGATACCGGCACGTCAGCCTGTATACAGCCATCGCACCCACAACCCGTTGCTATGGTTTGATAGATAAGCGCATACTGGAGCTGTGTTTAGCATCATTGGTGCAGTGGTCTAAGTACAGCAATTGGTTGCCATGGATACTGACTATTGTTAATTAAAATCCTCTCCCCGACCCTTTCGGCTGTGGCGACACCCCACCACTCCCCTTCCACCCCTTCTCTACCTCCAGCCCCTCCCCCCACCCCCTACCGGTCTGCCAAGGCCTGGTGTTTTTACGAACAGGCTTACCGTATCATTGACTTTACTATTAGGGGAGGCCCCTCACCTGCCTTCATATGGTGATGGCGGTTTAACTATCACGCTGGCTAATGCGGTGAGTGGGGAGGAAACGCTGTCAATGCCACTTGAAAGGGGTATCACAGGCGGGGTTCCGGGAAATATCCGCCCTCCCCCGCCTTCCCCCAGTCTCCCCCGCCCTCCCCCGCTCACCCCCGTACTCCAACGCTCTCCCCCGCATGGCTCGCCCCGCGGTGGGCCATGCGGCCATGGCAACGAGGGGGTATCACCGGTGCGAACCTCGGATATGGAGCGTGCACGCCGCTCCCATCCCATGCTGACACTGAGGCCCGAATACCCCCGCAGTTTCCCGGTACACCCCTCTCCCTCCCGCCACACGCACGCACCCTGGCGGACTGACTGTGACGGGTTTGAGGATATATGGTGTTTGGGGAAGGGGAAGGTGGGGAGGCGGGGGGGGGGGGGGTTCTGGGGTAGCGGGGTGCGGATAGGCAGGTGGTCAGGGGGTGGGGGTGAGTCGCTAGACGAGATATGATTGTTGGAGAGTGTGGGTTGGGAAGATCGTCGGGTGTGGGGTTGAGGAGGGGAGGGCAGTGGCTGTCGGGTAAGGGGTGGGGTGGGGTCGCTGATTGTCCTTGCTAGACATTCCCCTGCCGCGGCCTCCACCGTAGACACACGGGGTGATTGATGGTGGAAGGGTGGGGGGCGGGGGGAGGGGGGGCTGGATGGGTGTGGGGTAGGGAAGGGTGGTTATGCTGAGGGGTGACATGACATGGGTGGTAGAATCGTGTGTGTACTTGTGGGTGTAGAGGCGAGCCGGGGTGAGATGCGTGGAGGGGGGAGAGAACGGTCTCTCCTGGGTTGGGGGTGGGGTGGACGGGGGGAGACGGTGTGTCGTTCTTAGTTTGGAGGTAGAGGGATAGAGGGTCTCTCTGGGTTGAGGTTGGGGTGGGGTGGGGGGGTGGCATGATGACGGATGGGGGGGAGGCGGGATGATGTGCCTACAGCGGATCTCGTATAATTACGTTTTCAGGATTGCAGCGACTAAACGCTGGGGCCTCTGCACGGTCCACAGGGGGGTGACAGGGGGAAACCGGGGGGAGGGGCGACAACGGGGGACCAGGGGAGGGGGACCAGGGGGAGGGGGTGACAGAGGGGACCAGGGGGAGGGGGTGACAGGGGGGGGACCAGGGGGAGGGGGTGACAGGGGGGACCAGGAGGAGGGGGCGACAGGGGGGGACCAGGTGGAGGGGGTGACAGGGGGGACCAGGGGGAGGGGGTGACAGCGGGGGACCAGGGGGAGGGGGTGACAGGGGGGACCAGGGGGAGGGGGTGACAGGGGGAGGGGGTGACAGGGGGGACCAGGGGGAGGAGGTGACAGAGGGGACCAGGGGGAGGGGGTGACAGGGGGAGGGGGTGACAGGGGGGACCAGGGGGAGGAGGTGACAGGGGGGGACCAGGGGGAGGGGGTGACAGAGGCACCAGTGAGACCGGGAGGAAAGTTTCTACGTATTTCGCGGGGAGGGGGCGACAGGAGACGAAACGGCAAAAAACCGGAAGAAGGACCACCATCCGGTCCGGGGCAGGGGGTGGGGGGGGGGCGACAGGAGGGGACCTGTGTAGGGGGCCTCAGTGGGCTGGATGGGGAGGGGGCAAGGGAGAGGATTACCGAACACTGGCGGGGTGTGGCACCCTGGTCCGTGACGGCAGGTGAGGGGTAGGAGGGAGGGGGCCACGTTTTTTTCTCGGTGTTGGAGATATGGGCACTCCATCGCGTGTTAGGGCTGGGGGCAGGGAGAGGTGGGGGACTATCTCGCTTGCAAATGGGTGGACCCCCCCCCCCTCAGCCCTCCTCTGTCTGGTGTCGGTAGGGGTCGAGTCGGAGGCGGTCTTATACTGGGTCAGTGCCTTGCAATGGGGGTCTGGACTTCTCTGGCTGGACTATGGTCTGTGAGCGTTGCAACAACGGATGGTTGGATGGGGGGATGGATGGATGGATGGATGGACGGGGGAAGGGATTGCGAAGGGAA